>APFE030381446.1:18461-41057 GCA_000404065.3 Pinus taeda | reverse complement strand
AGACAAGCGCTCGATCTTTTTGTGTAATAATCCCTCAGGTCCAAAAATATTAAAATCTAGAGGAGGGATAGCACTCCTAGTAGCTTTAACGAGCTGGAGAGGCCAACTGCTCGGCAATATTTTCATATTTTACGAGTCAGGTGAAAAGAGCTTAAAGGAGACTCGTTTTTGAGGAACGAGTGATATTTTCGGGTAGTTGCTGATTCTAGGTAAGGTTTGGAATTTTCCAATCATGGCAGTGTCACAAGGATGGCTAATAGAATCACTCTTTGCAGCTGTTCCTCAAAAGGGTAAACAACCAAATGGAGGCATATGATCGGCTAAACAGAGTGGAGGTGATGGTAAGAACATGACCAGGGCTCAAAAAGATGATGATAATGCATTCGTAATGGTTATTTACCAGATATTGGTTCATTTTTTAATGAGCTTAAACTTTAGGGGAACATTTTCTCATTGCTTAGGTTTAATTTTTAACGAGCTTGAACTTTGCATAAAAACTGCTTGTGATAATGGTTGTTGATATTTGACCCACTGCTAACACTATGTTCTTTTGACGGTCATACTACTTGTTCAATTGCTCCATCAAACTGATTAGAAATGAAAATACATACTTGGAAATTGAGTTAAAACACTAATACCCTACTTGAATTATGTGAAAAGTAACTTAAAAGTAGTTTTTTACCCTTCATTTTACCATTTCATTTGAGCTTGAGATTGTTGGAGCTTTGGAGGTGTTTTCCCCCTCGATTTTCACTAGCTGATTCTGGGAGATTCTGTAGATGATTTTTGACGCCGTCTAGACCAGGTAAGAGCTAAACCTGTGCTCTTAAGTTGCATTCCTTTCTTTTTGAATTCTGAGCATGTTTCCCTGCTTTCTTAAGCCTCTGGGGTTTGAACAATTCGTTCTGCCCCCATCGCACCCTGTGTACATCGAAAGGTGTGATGCATACTGGGCTGGCCACTGGCCAGTTAGTATGCATCACTCCTAGTACACAGCTAGGGTGCGATGGGCGCAATGAGGGAACATTGTGCACTGTTTTTCATAGAAATTTTGCCTTTTTTTTGCCAAATAAGGATCCTAACTCTTCTCTTGTTTGTTTTCAGAGATTCATCGGAGCAAAATGGTTGTTACATGGTGAGAACACGAGCGTGAAGAAGAGGTCATGGTTGCTTTACGTGATCTGGGTACTGTAACTGCATTGCGGGACTGTGGTTTGCTCAAATTCTTCCGCATCTCTAGCATGAGGCAGCAAATCAACTTGCTACAATATTTCCTCGATGCATGGGATCCTACCAACCAGGTGTTCCAGATTAGAGGCAAATCCATCCCCTTCACTGTCATGGACATCTATTTTTTGACCAGTTTATTGAGGCGTGGTGCCCCTCTCTCACTATCAGGTTCCGCCCGTGGGAGCGAATCCGTGAGGGATTATACTCGTCGATACTATAGAGAAGGATCTCAGCTGAGTAGGGAAGGCAAGACCAACATCCGAGATGTCACTGATCGGTCTTTGAGGACCATCTTGTTCACCTTTGCTAGACTGGTTGGTAGTGCGGCTCTTCACTTGGCTAACAGGTCCTATATGCAGTATGCCTTAGAATGCCTTGAACTGAAGGTGTTCAAATGGTGTGATGCAATACTTCTAGTGATAAAAGAACAACTTACCAAGGTGAAAAATGGGTGATCCAAGAACTTTGGCTATGGTTCCATTTTGACCGCTTTAGCCTTGGAGAAGATCCCACTGATGCAGCCACAGTACATTTCACTTGGTTTGCCGCCACTGACTGAGCCACAGATGCAGAGATGGGTTGGCCTTATGGCCTGACATGCTGGTCAGCCATAGGTTTCTTTCTCTGATGCCTTCTTTGAGTGGTTCAACCATCAGGAGATGGTTTATGCCGAGTGTCCATATGCTGGTATGGATTTCCAGGTCGACCCAGATTTGGTGCTGCTAGCTGGTGAGCAGTGGAGTGCTATAGGTAAAATTTCTGACCATATTCCTATTTATTGCTTTTATAATGTTCCTGTGCTTCCTTTTATCAAGACTAATCAAAACTCATGTGCTCATGCAGATATCGGACCAGTGTGACCAGCAGTGCACCTGAGAGCACCAATTGTCGTTCCAGCAGGAGAGGCTGTAGGGAGGGCTATCCTTCATGACCTAGATGTGGCCGAGACTCCTGCAGCATTGTAGGATCAGATCGAAGGCCTCACTCTCGATATCCTGGATGTGAGGACTGACAAGTTGCCTCTAAGATTACAGTGACATACTACTAGCGTGCCACGTCGATGGACTAGGCTTTTACGCATGATTGCACAAGTGGTGACTTGTTATCACCAGCATCATTAGACTAGGGTGCCCCCTAGAATTTTGAGTTTTTGGTTCATTTGAGCGATTTTTTCTTGGACACAGAACACTATGTGTAAACCATAAATAGTTATATATATATTTGATTTTCGGAGCTTCATTTCGGTTAAGTTACATGATCCTGATGCAAATATTGATGAAATGTTTTTTTTTTTTTTAAATGTCGCAAATGTCTATCTAACACATAATTTTCCAATGAATCTGTTAATGTGTTTAAGTTTCTAGAAATATGTTGATATTGGATAGAATCGAATTGTCTTTCCAAAATCTTAACCCTTAGGAACATGCGATAGATAGCTGGATTCCGTACAAAATAGATATTGGTGAGTTGTAGAATGATGAGCTGTGAATCTAGCCTGACAACAAGTCGACGTATGCCATGTGCGATGGCATCAGAGAGGAGCTCTATCAACGCGCTGTATTCAGTGATGTTGTTCGTTGATCGGCCAATACGTACTCCTCTGAAACTCACTAACTCGCAGCTTGGATCAAAGATGGCCCAGGCCGCAGAAGATAGGTTTCACGAACTACGGCTCGCTCTGTCAGCATATCCAACAAATGATTCCAATGGGTTCGACATCTGTAACAAATGCAAAAGTGGATTACCTAACCAAAACAATTACCCTTAGAGAAAACAAAAATGTAACAAAAGCATAGGGGTTACTACACTGAGTCAAGCATAGTAACGCTTAAGGTACAACCCGTTGTGGGGTTGCGCCAGTGGAATCCCATCATAATCCACTAACTCGTAGGCTTCTTTTGCTAATACACACTTAAAAATATAGGGGCCCATCCATAAAGACTTGAACTTACCCGCTCCTAACTTATTGGACTCCTGGTCATAAAGTAAGACCAGGTCACCTTCTGAGAAGACACAGGGTTTGACATTCTTGTCGAACTGCACCTTGAACCATTTCTTATGGGCTTCGTTAACCAAGGCGACATCACGAAGGGTTTCATCTAATTGGATTAGTTCGAAGAAACGAGCCTCCTCTTCTGAAGTTCCGGGGCGAAGGTCGACTGCGAGCTTGAGGGATGAGATTTCGCACTGAACTGGTAAGATCGCTTCCAGGCCATACACTAGTTGAAAGGGCATAAACCTGGTCGCATTCCTTACCGATGTCCGGTATGCCCACAAGGCTGAGTACAGGATCAGATGTCAACTCCGCTTATGGACTCCAATCATCCTTTGCAGCATGCGCTTCAGGACCTTGTTTATTGCCTCAACTTGTCTATTAGCTTGCAGATAATACAGAGTAGAACTGTCATAGGACAATCCTAATTTGGTAGCCAACTCAACCATCATGTGATTGCGAAAATTTGATCCATGATCTGTGACTATAGCTTGTGGAACACCGAATTTGGAGACTACATGATTAAAAAAGAAAAGAGCAACCATTTCGCCACTGTTGTTTAATGTAGGCATCGTCTCGACCCATTTGGTAAAATAGTCTATTACGACTATGATATACCCATGCCCCCCAGCCGAGGTGGGGTTACATGTCATGAAATCTATGCCCCATTTGGTGAATGGCCCAATAGCGACTACTGGCTGCAGTGGTGCGGGTGGTATTCTGGTTTTGCAGTCGAAGATTTGACAAGCATGACAACTTTTGACTGCTGTTATGCAATCCTTGAACATTGTTGGCCAGAAGTATCCTGCTTGTAAAATCTTTTGCGTCGTAGCGTAACCAGATTGGTGCCCCCCACACGCACTTGAATGACAGTCATTCAGGACTTTTTTGACCTCCTCATGGGTGAGGCACCTCCGCAGAACTGTACCAATACCACGACGGTAAAGCATATCACCGACGATCATGTAATCTTTTGCTTGGTATCGAGTACGTCGCTGTTTTTATTGGAAGGTATTAAACCTATATGTTTGGGTTTGGAGATAGATGATTATATCTCCATACCATGGATTGCTTGAAGATATCGAAACAAAGATTCATCCACGATTGTTGCATTGGATGTTGAATTGTTGGACGACCATGGGAGATCGCATAGCAACTCCGCGAAAACCAGAGCTTTTTTTGATTTGGATTTTACGAATTTCAGATCAAACTCTTGCAAAATTGCTATCCATTTGGAATATTTTCCCCCTAGTAACTGTCACGACAAGATATAAATCTTGGGGTTGCAATCTAACAAAATGGAAGTTTTTCGAAAGAGGATGTAGTGTCGAAATCTCTGTATCGCTTGAACAACCACGAGAGCTAGCTTTTCAACATAGGAGTACTTGCTTTCCATATAATAGATAGGATGTTCAATTCCATTGTCTTCTTGAACTAAAACTATTGCTATGGTCATATCTGCTGTAGCCAGATACAAGTTATAGTCTTTTTGATAATCAGGAGCATACATTAATGATGCTTTTATTAGGGATTCCTTTAAAGCATCAAAGGAAGCTTGTGTGACCTGATCCCAGGTGAAGGGTACTTATTTTTTCAATAGACGAGTATAACCTTTAGCAAGTTCATCATAATTTGGAATGAACCTCCTCAGAAAGTTTTCTTTCCCTTGGAGTTTCTGAATATGAAGCAAATTTGAAGGTGGAGGCAAATCAATGATTGCCTGAACCTTACATGGGTCGAGAAGAATCCCATCCTTCAAGACCACAAAGCCAAGTAAACGACCAGAACCGACACAAAACACACATTTGTGTGGATTGAGTCGTATCTTGTAGTGTCGGCAACGTAGAAATATTGCTCTCAAATGCTGCAGATTATCGGTCCGCTTTCGCGAGTGAGCCGGAAGATCATCGAGATATGGTTGAAAAATGTTCTTGATGTCATGGAAGGCATAATTCATTGCCCTCTGAAATGTTTCCCCTGCGTTCTTTAAACCAAAGGGTAGCTTGCGGCATGTGAATGTACCCCACAAACAAATAAATGTAGTCTTTGACTGGTCCTGTGGGTGGATATTAATTTGATTATACCCAGAAAATCCATCCATAAATGAAAATATTTTACATCCAGCACATTCATCAATTATTTGGTCAATGAAGGGTGTAGGGTAGTTGTCTTTTGGACAAGCTTGATTTACATCCCTATAATCGACACACACTCTAATTGTTCCTTGCTTTTTCATTACAGGAACAATATTCAATACCCAATCGGTTAGAGGAATGGGGTAAATGAAACCAGCATGGAGAAGTTTTTCAACTTCTGCCTTGATGGCAGTGGCTTTCTTGGGGTTCACCTGCTGAAGCCGTTGTCGTACTGGTTTGACATCTGGATACATCTTAATTTTGTGTTCAACGATACTCGAGTCGATGCCTGGCATTTCTTCATATGACCATGCAAAGACATCTCGGAACTCACGAAAGAGAGCGTAATATATTTCTAGTTCTGAAGGAGAACAAGATTTGCCGACATGAATATTCTCTACAACATTTGGTTTGGTCGAGATATTGATGGCGATAGTCTCTTCAATATTGGACAAGTTTTGCTTGGAATCCACCGTATTTATAGTATTTGATAGGAAATCGAATACTAAAGGATGATCAAGGTCACTGGAATAATCTTCTTTATAATCTGGAAGATGGGAATGATGGTGGTAATCTTCCCATGGAACCCCATCAATCATCATTGACTAAACAATTCCTTCATCAGTAGAATGTACATGCGACCAAGGATTTGAAGGGTTACCAT
The DNA here is from genome assembly GCA_000404065.3 of Pinus taeda. Classification (NCBI taxonomy): domain Eukaryota; kingdom Viridiplantae; phylum Streptophyta; class Pinopsida; order Pinales; family Pinaceae; genus Pinus; species Pinus taeda. The sequence continues at coordinate 35,035 of APFE030381446.1, read as the reverse complement.
AGTCTTTAGACCTATCTATCCAAATGCTTGAGGAGCATCGATTTGGGTTCGCATCCCATGCTGAAAACATTGATTGCTACAATATTTCTATTAGGCTTGGAGGAAAAACCTCACAATGATCCATGCTAACATTGTGATCGGATATCTTCTAAATGGAAGACACCATATTGCAGGTTCCCTCCATGGCCACTTCTGCCAGATCGATTGGAGGCGGTAGGGAAAAATTACCCATCAATTTCGGGTCTTTTAGTAGGCCTACTCCGATATTTTGAAGCAACTGAGAGCTCTCGTGGATCATCAGAATGCTTCCTGTAACTTGTGAACTATTGGGGAGAAATGTTTGTTGGTTGATGATTGTAATTCCTCCTTGGAAAGGAAATGCAATATTTCTAAAGTATGTTGACACAATAGCGCCCATAGCATATATCCAGGGCCTTCCCAGTAGGATGTTGTAATTGAGGTTTCCGTCGATAACTTCAACATCAATTTCTACTGTCTTACCCCCCACTTCGACTTGCAAGTTACTTAAAATCCTGAATGGAGTGTATGTTCGTCCATCAAATGCTTTCAATGTCGTTGAGGATTGTGACAAGGATGGTGAGCCCAAAGTTTTCCAGCAACTCATCGACATAATACATGTAGATGCTCCCTCATCAATAATCGTTCGATGAATAGTTTTATTGAGGGCTTTCACTTGAATAAGGAAAGAAAGTTGAGCTGGTAACTGAGGGTCATATCCTTTATGATTAAAGGCCACAAGACTGGAATCCACTGGGTCAATCCCACCTATTGCTGATAATAGAGCCTCCTTTTCGGAGGGGCAATTTTGTAGTACCTCAAGTGTCGACATAGTGGACGACGATTGGGCCAAGTCCTCTACTATATTATAATTTTGTGTTTCTTTGGCATGAGGATTAAATGTCGATTTGTGTACTACTCCCTTTGGCAGCTTTATCATTAGCTCAGGAATGATGGGTGGCACAACTTCGGTCCAAGTTGTTGTCGAACTACTAGGTTGATTAGTAGCCTTGTTGTTCGACAGCTGTGGATTCTCGTAATCTTTATTCCTTGTCAATATCAAAGCATCATTTTGTTGTTTTGAAATGGAAAACATAAGCACTTGGGATGGGGAAGCATTGTCACTAGCAACTAGATTGGTTCCTGGGTTTGGAAATGGATCAGTCAATACTGTTGAGGTTTTTGAACTCTTAAAAAGTTTTTTAACTTCAGCTTTACGTGGACAATCTCTTGTCCAATGATCCTCACCGCATATCTGACAGCCTGAAGGGGGTTTCCTTTGCCTAGAAGGGTTTGCAGAAGATTTTTTAGGAGACGACTCCTCTTGTTTCTTCTTTTTCCCTTTCTTTTTCCTCTTGCCCCCTAGTTTCTTCGGTTCTTTGCCTTTGTCAGTCGACACGGCATTTACCTCCGAGGCGAGGAGTTCTTCATTTGCATTTTGACCAGAAACCATACGAGCTTTCTTTGATGTAGCCTTTACGGTTTTTTTGCTAGTCATACCTATCACACCATCGCCGGCATGAGAGTCCTTGTTTTATTTAGGAGGAGGAGGAACGGAAAATTCTGGTCTAGGAGCATCAGGGATCTTGTCATAGAGTGTGCCAGACTGAGTATAGATCAAGTCTAGATATTGTGCATGAGCAATGACTTACTCTTCAGTGACGACCCCTCCCTTTGCCACATATTCTGTGATAGAATGTAACAATGACTTAATAAACCATTCAACTAACAGCTGATCAGGAACATATGTTTTTACCATTCTACGACGACGCTGCCACTCATGAATATGATCAGATATGTGAGTGGCTGTCGTTTGTTTGAAATTGGTAAGAAGATATGTTCCTGTTTTGTACCTTATGGGTAACTGAAAATGGGTTAAAAAGGTTGTGGCAAGGGTGTTGAAGTTATCAAATGAATCTCTAGGCAATTTAATGTACCATTTTGCTGCTGGACCAGTTAACGTTTGTTGAAAAAGGTGAAGCCTAATCAAATCATCATTTAGAGTGTTGGAATTATGGTTGTTGATATTGCACCAGCCATGGTTGTGAAACCATTTGTTGCTGTCCAATACTAGCCATTTGAACCTGGGTCACTCTGGTTAGGGAGCCACTAATTGGTGATTGTGGTTGTGTCGTGGAGATAGGAGGTTGTTGTATTATGACCTGAGAAACTTGAGGTTGACATACAACAGGTAACGCTTGTACTTGCGACACTGTCACAATGGCTGGTGTAGTTGGGATATTTGACATAGGTAGGCTTTGTTGCATTGAGTATACAACTCTTAGTTGTTGAGGCAGTATTGGCACCCAACCGCTAGATGTAATTCCAACGTGACCCAAATTTTGTTTCGAACTCCCATATGGGTGTTCTCCTGAAGGAAACAATGAAAGGGTATATTGCCCCCCATATGGCGGAAATCCAGTGCTCAAAGGAATGATTGGCCTTTGGGGTTCGGACTACCTAAATTGATACTATTGTGAAGGATCAATTTGTTGAGACTCAACATAAGAGATTCTGGATATTGTTCCAGATGAACAAACGAGAACATACCATACTGTCAAAACAGTCCCTGGATGGACTCCATCTAGCGGTTGAGAGCTAGTTGAGATAGATGGTACACCAACGAACATTGTTGTAGTAGCAGCAGGAAGTTCTGCTACGGCCATGTCAGATGACACAATCCTAGATGTCGATGGTTGTTCAGAGATATCTAGCCTATCCAAAAGATTTCCTAGCGATTCTACAGGAACTTGCGATGAAGGGAGACTAACTTCTATTGATGAAGGATATGGGTGATCTCGACTCCAAAATGTAATGGAGAACTGGATGGAGGATCTTCCACAATCTCTTCTATTGCAATCAATCTAGGCGAAAGAGGTAAACCGTCAAGTCCATAAAATATTTCTAGTGCTGAAGAAGGTATAGATTCTGTAGCGACAAATGTTTGGGGAATAACACCTTCCGAATCAGTTGTAGATGGAGTCGGTTCAGGACTAAAAGTGTTTACCGTCACACTAGGATCAGTTCTAATGTCCTCTTGTGGCTGCAGAATTTCTTCTGTGGAGGTAGGGATACCAGAAATGGTTGGAGCAACTAGAGTCTCTAAGGATGTCGGAACACTTGTTCCAACCAAACCAAGGGACTTTGATCTGGTTAAATGAGTCCGCTTTGTCCAGAATAGTTTTGTTTTCAAAGTCAAAGATGGTTGACTCGTAAGTCTCCATGAACGATGGGGTTTCGATTGAATTTCTTGCACGATTGTGGATTACTTGATCAACTCAAAATAGAGGGGAAAATGATTCTGAATTAAATGAATTTTCGATGCTTTGACACAACTTTCTTTTTCAATTTTTAAGAGTCGAGAAAAAGCAAAAGATGACTCTAGTCGCCTTCGATTTTTAATGAGCCTGAAGTGACAAGTGCTCAGATGGACCTTTTCCTTTAAGGAGTCTGAAAATGAATGAAAGAGACTACTCTGGAAATCTAGACAGATGGATTACCAAACCAATCACAAAAATGCAGAATACTTTTTACGGTACAGTAGTCAATCCTCCCGAATGTTGTGTTCAGTGCATTGCGATCGATAGGGCGGCAGACACGGATTCCTAAGGATAAAGGATATAGCCTATTGTGGTCTCCCAATATATACTCGATGGTATGTGGGAGCACAAGTCCGTACTGGCACTTGTCGTCTCAGAGAGGAGGAATCACCCAACCAACAATGAAAGCGATAGTTACCAGGCTTTATGACGCCAGAATACGTCTCTAGCATAGACTTCTAAATGTTGTGCGTTAGGTTCTTAAGAAGTTTGCCTTTCAGGTTCATTGCATGAAGTAGATATACAATTCCTAAAATGCAATCTAAGATGATAAACAATCGTTTAATCTTCTTTTTGCAATGAAAATCCTAGCTACTAAGGGAAGGGAAATGAGATTCTTTCAACATAGAGCAGAGATCACACACTAGATGCACTGTCCTAAATCAAACCAACAAGCAGTCTAAATGAAAATTCACATGCATGTATTTGTTTTCACTTTCTTAGTGTGTAAATGACAAAAAGAATGCTAAGTACAAATTTGAATCATTTCAACCGACAATACTAATGATTTTCTTTTCAAAAATGAAAGGAAGATAATGAAGACACTTTGAGATTTTGAATTGAAAACTGCTTTCGACACTTGAAAAACTATTAATTCAAATCAAATACAAGAGTAACAGTGTAATCAACCATCAAGAACAATAGGATTCTTTTCTTTGACTGAAAATGACACTTGCAACACTTTCAAATCAAAAGACGACAGCTTGATTATGCTACTTCTTTGTAAAAGAGGATTGTAAATGGTGAAAAATACATAAAAACATTTACACTTCTTTGTACTATGGAGGTTGAATCATGCAAAGGAAGGGAGTTTCTACAGTGGTTTACTGATCATAGACAGTAAAACTCCTAAATAAAGTTGAAGAGAGTGAACAAAAACCAGAATATGGAAGCAGAAGAGGTCTTATCTGATCATTGCACCTGTAACACAGGGAAAGTGCAATGCATCTCACTTACTACACACGGGAGGTGCGATGCATCTAGATTCCCAAGAGGAGAAGGTGCGATGGTCCAGGGACGAGACTTCAACTGGGTTCTTGGTCACAGTTTGTAGCTCAGTTCAGGGATTTAAGCCGAGCAAATGATAGTTAGTAAATGTAAATCACAGGGGCTGATCTAATGAGGCTACTTGAGCCACCACCAGGGCAATTAGGATGTTTGCAAATCAAATGTTTAGTTTATAAACAAAACCCAGAGATAGACTGAAGCAGCATTGATCTACTTTGCACTTGCATAGCAAATGTAGTTCGAAGGCTAGCTGGCTTGACTTCAGGCTCCGTCTGTAAGTTTATAAAGCAAACAAATATAGACAAGCAAACAATCTATTCACTCCCCAGAGAAGTCGCCATTTTGTTATCGGGAAATCTAGTGTCTATGCAGAGCTGCTAGTCCCACTAAGACAGGTAGCTATCTTAGAAACAAACATATTAAAGTTACTTTCGATTTCCTTTACAAGAAGTAGATAGGAGAGGAGAAAAGAATACTAACCTCAATCTTTCGCTTGGTTCTCTGCTTGTTCCTTCTCCCCTTTGACAGATCTTTGTCGCTCCTCCCTTGACCACTCTGCTTCAAAGAGTACTTGTAAAGTCAAAGCAGCATAATACCTTCAAAGTGTAGAGATCTACAATTGTAAACAATATAGGACTAGATATATATTGACCACACACATGCATATATTAGTAAACATACAAGAATGTGGATGAAAACTTGAATAACTTTATTGATATAGAGATTAGAAGAGAGGATTACAGCCCATTGATTTGACCCAGGATCATCCTCCCAACATGAAAGCCCTTCTTCACCTCATGAAAAGCTTAGATCACCCAACACTATGATATTCCACCAGGAAACCAACAACACTTCCTTACAAGATACAAGATTCCAGCCTTTTGGATCTCTGGGATGAGGGATCCATATATAGTTGATTGTAGGGGGGTGAGTCAACTTCTAGGATTTTGATTACTGTCTTCTCTTTGATAGTCCTTGATTCCACTTGGAGATTGATGATCTCTTACTCATCCCTAGGTGAATTCAGAGAGGCAAGTGTCACAAGAGAATTTTTTGGAAGATTCCATGATCATCCACCTTGCAAACTATCTCTGCCATTTGTCTACTCTCACCCATCGCACCCTATAGAAGGGATTTTCAGTATGCATCGCACTTCTTGCACTGAGCAAGTGAGATTCATCGCACCCTCTGCACTGAGCAAGTGAGATGCATCGCACCCTCTGCACTGAGCAGTCTGTATGGTCTAGTTTTGACCAGTTCTGAGTAGTTTTCTGTGGAGAACTTCTGGGAGATGATGTAATCAGCTGACCTTGTTCCTTTAGGGCATGAAACAACACTTTTAGGGACTTAGAAGTGCTTGGTTTATGGACATATATGATTTGGGGTTGTAGTGCCGAAATATGTCTATAACATCAAGGCAGTACCTTGGGTGCTCCCTCACCTTAAGGGACAGCCTCAGGTGGCACAGTAGGAATAAATATTTCCCATTGATGTCATCAGTCCCCCTAACATTCAACACCAACATAAGATCTCATGTCAGAGTGGTATTATATTTCATGATTGTTTCCATCTCTCATTTAGTTGAAGACCCACACATCACTTAGAACCTCACTCAACATTTCTTACATTATGATGTGTGGTAGGTACCCACAGTCAAAGACCCATGCATGCACAAGCACCTCATCCTAGAAGTGCTTCACCTTTTCTTGATGCATGGTGGAAATTGACTCTATCTATGTGTCAGAAGTGCCTTTGAGAGCATAAGAAATTATCATCATCTTCCATCAACATGTCAGCCACTCCAACATTGACTTGACAAGAATACTTCTTGTCTAATTGTAATAAATAGTCACTAGTCATAATAACGAGCATGGGACATGCCTGCCTCATATAAGCAGTTTTTAGTTTTAGAGCATTGTTATCTCTTATCCTTAGTTAAGGTTTTTCCCTATTCATCTTTGCAAAAAGTTATTCTCTTTATTAAGAAGTTGTTCAGATTCTCAGATAGAAAATAAAACATGATGTATTTCGACTATACGTTTTCTCCAAACCTCATACATTAGGGGGAAACTATTAACACTAGAAAAGAATACACATATTTTTACATTCCAAAAGACACCCAAAGTCATCGAGAGGAATTTAAAAGTGAATATTTTTCATTTGAAGACATTATGAAATTCAAAAAATTTAATTTCTCCTAAGGTATTATGTATAAAATTGGACTACACAGCTTATCCTCTGGAATAAATTACAATTGCATGAAATTTCCTTTGAAATCTGCGTGGTAGAAGAAAAGGTCGACTCAGTAAATTCAAAACCACTTCCCACACTTGGAAGATGATTCCTTGACATGTTCTAGTCAAGGACAACCAAATTCAAGTCACCCTAAATATAGGAAGCCCTCAAAGGAATCCTCTTGTCCTACTCATAAGTCACTTTCATTCATGAACCAAGAGAGGGAAGAGAGATTAAAACAAATCTATATAAACAGGTCATGGGAGAACCAAAGAGAAGACAATGTTATGTTGGAAAAACTACTATCAAATAAATCCTTCATTTCATTGTTGAAGCAGAAGAAGTAGAACACTATTGTGTTGGCATAGTTTCTTCTTAGCAATCCATCATTCTAGTGTGGAGAGGATTTTTCTAGTGAGAGAGCCTTGATATTTCTTTGATAGAGAGGAGAAGGTTGCAAGGAGATTGAGGAAAGGAACCTCTTTTCTAAGGAATTTTGAACACCATATCCAAAAGAATTCTCTTCAATGTTTAGTGTTTATCTATTGTATTCATCTTCTACTACCAACAACCAATAAAGGGGACCCTTTTCCATAATTTTGTTGACTTGTTTGTTTCATTAAGAATTACTTGTGTGTTTACATCTTTGCTTTAGTTTATTTTTGTATATGCATTGTTCTAACCATTTGCAATGCTTTTCTTCTTCATGCTTGTCCACTGACAATGACCAAATTGTCTGTATTCCTTTGCAGGGAACAACCAACTACTAAGGAAGTGTCATTTGGTACCCTATTGCTACAAAAATACTACTACACCTAGCCTAACGACTTGCATTGAAGGACCATAAATGTAAGGGAGAGGGAGAAAATTGGTTTTAGAAAGCTTTTCTATGGTGTGATAACCTACGTGGATAGTGAGTGCTTGATCCTTAGGTCATGGATTTTAAGAGAAACCTACTAATGGAAACATCATACCTTAGTATGGAGTAAGGGCAAGGAAAACCCTAGTTTTCGAAACCATAGCTATCACTTTATGAGGGGATAAAGTCATTGAAAAGATCTTAACATGAAGATTAATTCAAGGGATTGTCATACATTCCTTTAGGCTAATACATGCAATACTTTTCTAAGTTTGCATAGAAAAATATTCAATAAGACTAGCACGTAGAAACCATAACAACACCATTCCATGCAATAACCATTTAAAAAATAATAATCATATAGAATACTTATAATAAATGCATGAACCAATCCTTTACTATCACAAAATGATGTCTCCACAACAAGACATTGTCTCCAAAAGTAAAATCTCCATAATAGATCACATTTCCACAAGAATACAAGACATTTTTCAACTAGGCTAAAATCCTCCAATGAGGTCGAATTCTCCACAAATTATTATGAGAAATGAAAATGAGCTGAACCATATTTACATGAGGTCAAACATCAATGAATTTTAACTAATGAAGTCCCTAAAACAAGTTTGACATGGAATAAACCTTGGGTTACAAGCAAACCCACTAGCTTAATGCTAAATTAAGCCATAAATTCCCACAAATATGAATCATAGCCTCATAAATGTTGAAGTTATGCCATTTTTAGGCTTAAAATGCCATGTCATGGTGTGATAAGGTTTGTAAAAGTGTCAAAGTTCCATGATTGTCCAAAAGTTGAGGAGTATGCCTCAAATCCACCTCAAGTCCTCCTATGGGTACCAAATCTAGCTGGGGTATCACCATGTTATCTTCATGGGTTTGCAATAGTAAAAAAAAGGGACTCCTCTATCCAACATTAGGGACCCATTAAGTGCAAAAATACCTCCTTATTATCTCATGTAAGAACATCCTCACCTAAGATCTAAATCATGGCTTTCCCATCAAGTAGTGTTAAGGCTGGCCTGGGGGCATTCTGAGTCCAGTAGTGTGATCATCAAGAATCCTCTATGATGGGTCAAAATAGAAAAACATCTTGGGTCTCGAGTGCCCTCAATTCCTGGGCTGTTATGGACCACCTAATAAAGCCAACATGAACTCAAGTGAAATCAACCATCCATCAAGGACCAAGATCATATGAGCATCTAAGTGGACCAAAATTAGATGTGAAGGGCATATCAATACTTCAAACAAGGATATTATTCGATTCAACTGTTTTGAGCTTTGCAACTAGGGTTTATGCAAACCACTACAATAGCACAGAGTGCATCTCCTCTGCCGCCTCAAAGCTGATGCCTACCTGAGCACGATAGTTCACCACTGGAATAACCAGCGTGGAAATGGGTAACCCCTAGGGGGAGGCTTCAAAGCCCTCCCCCATTTCTAATCGAGAGCCTTTAGCATAAACTTGGTATTTACCTTCAGGGCAGGAGCATGCAAAGACAGAGACTAGAGAGCTCCCTCTGCAAGATAAGACAAACGCATTCCCCAGTCAGTCAAAAAGACGCAGCGAGATACCAGAAGGGAAAACAGAGCATGAAGAAGCACCTAAGGTCATCTCGAGAACATGCAAACCATAGAAGCTGAAAGGCCCAAGATTGAACTACCGAGTCATAGAATCAATGGGTGAATCCAGTACATGAAGGACCATGCACTCATTGGTAAATTTATAGGATTCTGGCCAACAAAAAAAGCATTGCATGGATGGATCTCAGCCAAATGGAAACCCAAGGGTGATGTCACCCTGCAGCTGGGACCAAAAGGGTTCTTCGCGGTGATTTTCTTCTGCATTGAAGACATGAATAGAATAATGGATGAAGGGCCCTATTTTTTCAACTCTGCGGGATTGTATTTAAGGGAATGGGTAGCAAGATTCAATCTAGACAAGGAGGACCTTAGCTGGGCACCAGTATGGATCAGAATGTACTCGCTGCCAGAGGAATATTGGGATGAGGATTCACTCAAAGAGATTTGGAAAGGGGGGGAATACATAAAATCAGCAGAAGAAACGAAGTTGCGCAAATATACATCCTATGCCCGCATCTGCGTCTTCATGCGCTTGGACAAGGCCCTGCCGGACTCGGTAAGTCTCTTCCATGATGATTATGAATGGATTCAACCCTTGGATTATGAACGTGTACCCTTTTGATGTCGCAAATGCCATGCTCATGGGCATCTTTTTCGGGACTACCCGCTGAATTCCAAGCCCCAATCCCCTGATCCCTCTGACAAGCAAAACCAAGAAGGCTTCACCAAAGTAGCAAATCACAGAAGATCGCACAAAAAATCCTCAAATGGGAAAAAAACCCAGCAGGGTGCCGCATCCTTTCCTTCTACCAATAACAACTTTGAGATTCTTTCCAATACCTCTAAAGATCTGCCCATGAAATCACAGCCTAGCCCCATGCCCATCTCTGATCCTGCAATACTTCCACCCTCTGGATCCTCACCCACTCCTCACCCTCCCAAAGTTGACCATGGATCCCCTAGGGAGACTAGGAAGAACTCGGAATGGAAAGCAAAGGATATGGATGTGGATGACACTCCCAACCAATCCTTAAGTGTAGCTACCGCTTCAGAAGACATGAACTAGCCACAACAGATGGACGAAGAACCGGAAAGCTTCGACTTGGGAGGACTTGATATTCTAGGGCTCGAGCTAGCTTACAAAAAGAAGGATTATGACAAGATTCCAGAGCATCAGCTCAACACACTAGAAGTCGTGATTTCTAGGGCATACCAACAACAATAGCTAGGCATTCAATCAGGCAATCATTGGGACGACGGTCTCCTCCCAAAAGATTCCAAAAAAAGAGGGAGAAGAACTGATCTCCAACGAACAATCGCAATAGGAAAACTCTTGGTTGATTCAGGCAGGTATGCGAAGTTGACAAAGTACTACAAGCCCACCACTATTAGTGAATCATGAAGCTCACTTCATGGAATTTAAGGGGGCTCAATAGCCCAGGGAAACTAAGAATGATCAAGAACATGATAAAGCAGGAGCAGCCACAGATTTGCTTCCTTCAAAAAATAAAGTGTAACAGTAACACTCTGGGAAACATTTTTTCCAGAGCTTGGCCAGGCAATTCTTCAATAGCAGTGGATGCTTTAGGGGCTTCAGGCGGGCTGGCTATTACCTGGAACTCGTAAGCGATAGTGCTCTCAGACTTTCATGCATCTCACCACATCATTCAGGCCACTTTTCACATAATAGGCACGAACATCCATGGCCATCTTACCAACGTCTATTTCCCACAGGAGGCAGGTAATAAAATAGCTTTACTAAATACTATAGAAGCACTGAATATTCATAGAGTCCATCCTCTTTGGATCATTGGAGGAGACTTCAACATGATCACCAAGTTAGAGGAAAAGCAAGGGGGTCGAGCTAGGATGGAGCAGGAAAATGAACACTTCAAAGAATTCATCCAAAACAATGCTTTAATCGATCTGCAGTTCTGTAATGGTAAGTATACATGGAGTAATCGTCGGATTGGAAGGCAACAAATCGCATCCAAACTAGACAGATTCCTCATATCTGATAATGTGGTGCACTTGGGAGGTGATATGGCGGCAACAATTCTCCTTGACGCAGGCTCTGACCATTGGCCCATATCCCTCCAGTGACAAAGACCGGGCAATGCCAATAAAAGACCATTTCGCTTTGAAGCGTTCTGGCTCACCCATCTCGCATTCAAAGACTTCATCAAGAACACTTGGAACAACTTCCAACCACGAGAGGGATCTAAAATGTTCCAGTTTCAACAGAAACTTAGATATCTCAAATCCCGAATCAAGATTTGGAATCACGAAACTTTTGGAAACATTTTTCAGGTGACAAGACTTAAACAAGGAAATGAGAGAGCTCCAACAACAAATAATCACGGGGGGACACAATGAAGGAACTTTGGAATAGGAGCAACACATACACAATCAACTGGAGGAGAGGAGAAAGCAGGAGGAAATATTATGGAAGCAAAAATCCAGGATAAGATGGCTGAAAGAAGGAGAAAGAAACACTAAATTCTTCCACAGAACCACTGTTTAGCGAAGAATGCACAACACTGTATCATTCATTCAGAAGCAGGATGGGGAAAGAGTAGAAGAGCATGATGCGATCAAGCAGGAATTCTTAAGACACTTCCGGCAAGTCCATCAAGAGCCCCAAACAGCTAGATGGCCTGCTATTGAAAAAATCACCCAAAATGTGCCGAAAATCATCACTGAAGAGCACAACAAGCTCCTTCTTCGCTGAATTCTGCCTCAAGAGGTGGACACTGCAATGCATCAGCTCAAGGAAGGCAAAGCCCCTAGCCTGGATGGCTTTACTACCACTTTCTTCCATACCTTCTGGGAGCTGATAAAAGATGAGGTTGGCAGGGGGTGGAGGAATCATGCACTCTTCATTGGCTTCTGCCCTCTCTCAATTCCACCTTCATTGCGCTCATTCCTAAAGAGGAATGCACCAATACTCCAGATAAATTTCTCCCAATCGCTCTATGCAATGTAATTTACAAAGTGATATCTAAAGTCATAGCCAACAGATTAAAGCCGCTGCTGCCCCTGCTCATTTCACCTGAACAATCTGGCTATGTGGAAGGAAGATAGATCTTTGACGACATCATCCTCACGCACAAAATCATTCATTCTCTCAAGCACTCCAAGCAGGCAAGTATGATTCTCAAGCTTGATCTTTCAAAAGCTTTTGATAAGCTAAGTTGGACATACATACAAAAAATGTTAACAACTTTTGGTTTTTCTCCAATGTGGGTACGTTGGATTATGAGCCTCATATCTTCAACTTTCTTCTCCATCCTTGTAAATGGCATCCCTTCCCGTCCCTTCAATCCCTCAAGAGGCATAAGGAAAGGTGACCCCCTCTCTCCATTCCTTTTCGTTCTCATGGCGGAAGCCTTGGGTCATCACATCAAACAAGCCCTCCTTTCCCAGCAGGTCAAAGGTCTTTCTGTCCACAACTCCCTTGCAATAACCCATCAACAGTTTGTCGATGACAACATGCTCTTTGGCTACCCATTAGTACAGGAAGCTTACATGTTCAAATCCTTGTTGAATGATTTCTCTGAGGCTGTAGGAACAAGCATTAATAAGGCCAAGTTGCAGATTTTTTTCTTCCACACTCCACCTATTATTCAGCGTGCCATAACTTGTATCTTGGGATTCTCCATAGACACTCTCCCTTCTAAATATATCAGAGCCCTCCTTATTGATTTGGCCATCAAGCATGCCTCTTGGCATATGCTCCTCCAGAAGCTTGAATCCCGACTCAACTTATGGACTCATAGATCTCTGAATATAGCTAGTAGATTGGTGTTAATTAAGGCTGTGCTACAGGCAATGCCACTCTACCTATTCTCAATCCTTGCAACACCTAAATGGGTAATTAAAAGAATAAAGGATCTACATTGGAACTTTCTTTGGGGGGCTACAAGTACATATTGCAAATGGGCATTGGTAAAATGGACCACTGTGTGCAAGCCTAAAGAACAAGGAGGCATTGGTATGAGAGATCCCAGTCATAGTAACGCTATTATGTGCACAAAAATCTAGTGGCAATGGCTATCCCCCCCCAACAAACCATGGGCAGCCATTTGGACCGCCAAATATGCCAACCACAGGCCACAGGAGGAGCTCATCAGATTAATGCCCAATGCAAAAGGATCACTCATATGGAACGCAGCCAAACAACATTTCCTGTTGATACAGCAACATAGTTTTTGGGAAGTGAGAAACGGCAGAACAACTCATTTCTGGATGGACGCATGGAACCAACTGCCAAAGCTCAATGGAATTCTCAACCAGCTTCCAGGCCAGTCTGGGGAAGGGCAGCATCAGGAAGAGATATGGCATTATTGGACTCAGGAGATAGATCAAGGTTATAGGCAACGACAGCAAAGTGACAGGATAATCAGAAGGGCGGCTCACCAAACTATGAGAGAGCTGGAAAGGGAGATCCAAAAACGCCAAATCAGATACTCTGAAGGCAAAGATATCCTTCGATGGGGCTACTTACCAAGAGGAACCTTCTCCACCATAGAGGCTTATAAAATCATATGTACTAATCCCTCGCCCCTAGATCCCATCTAAGGAAGAATATGGTCAACAGGCACCTGGCCCAAAGTCTCTCTCTTCCTTTGGTTGGTGGGGCATCAGAGAATTCTTACTTGGGTCAAACTCAGGTGAAGAAACTATCATGGTCCCTCAATTTGTGTCAACTATAACTCTCAGGAGGAAACCCTCCAGCACCTTTTGGATTCCTATCCCCTTGCCAACCTACTATGGGAGAAGGCTAGCTTTCGATGCCAAATAAGATGTAGGGTGTCAGATGATATCACCAACTCCATTCGCCAATGGCATCAGAATCCCTATAAAAGTGAAGTTCTTAACCAATTAGGGAGATTTATTCCTGGGCTCCTTACTTGGTGTATCTGGAAGGAAAGGAACAAGTGCATATTCAAAGATCAAATTACACCACTAGAGACCATCTGGGGCAACTTTTGTTTGAATCTCAAGGAGACCTTAGCGCTTTGCACGTGGATGCCGGATGACTTTCCCACTCTAGCAAATGAGAAGGCCATCTGGGCTAACTAGAATATGCCTCTCCCATAGGGAACTCCTACTCAAGCCCCCTTAGAAATCATCAACACAAAGAAGGAACCCTGGGTCTCCCCTCCAAAGCACACTTTCAAACTCAACTTTGATGGAGCATCAAAGGGAAACCCTAGAAAAGCTGGATTCGGGGGAATCTTCAGAAATCACGAAGGCTCGCCCCTCCTGGTTTACTTTCGTAACATAGGATGGGACACCAACAACTTGGCTGAATTGGAGGGACTGTGGCAAGGACTCCTCCTATCCAGGCAACACAACCTTCACCCCCTAGAAATCGAAGGTGACTCCCTAATCCTCATCAACATGGCTAAACAACTCCTCAATGGGACTCATGCTAGGAAAATTGCCAATAGCTAGAGACTTGAAGCTAGATTGGAGGCCATAGAATAATGGCTTCACAATAATCGAGCCATCATCTTCAGTCATGTTAAGAGGGAAGGAAACAAGGTCGCGGACTTTCTGGCCAACTTGGGTGTGGAATCTGAGCACACTCTAATCACAGGGAATATAGACATAATCCAAAACCATGATCATGAACAGAAATGAAAACTTCTAGTTCAAAAGGATGTTGCCCTCCTAGATGTGGGTGCTTGTGACATGCATTAATACGATGGGACAGGGTTGGGGCGAGGCAGATCGACACCTGCTCGATTAGTACAAGAGTTTAAAAAAAGACACGACACCTGACACATGGCATAAGCGGAAGGATCGACACATAGGATTTCATTCCAAACGGTTCGGCTCACACATCAGGTTCAGAGTTATGGATTCTACCTCCACACGAACCAGTCTACAGCAGAAGGTGAGATCCATCAATGTGGAAGTAATGGGAGGAGCCTCCCGAGGCATGACAAAGAATGATAAGGCCAAGGGAGGTCCTGGGGAAGCGGAAATATTACTGATTCATTTGCTCTTCTCGCTTGCCTCTGGTCTCGATTTGGACTTCAGGTCACTTTAGGGGATTTGGGTTCCTCTGCCACTGGGCTCGGCCCTCTCGGCGAAGCAAATTTTTCTCCTCGTCACGTTTCTTTTCGGTGTTTTGTCTTGTTGTTTTCATCTCCATATCATAGTGATTCATCTCCTTTTTTGGTCACTGGATTTTGGTACAGGCAGGGTCCTCTTTGAGCTAAGCTTGGCTCTCCAGGAGGACGGGCTTAAGCTCAGCAAAGGTGATTCATTCAGAAAGCAAAGCTGCTGCCACCCGTTGGTTAGTGCTCTGGTGTTGCATTCCTGGACTTCTGCGGTTGCTATGTTCCATATGCCTCGTTTGCGACCAATGATGGGCAGTTGTAGAGGCCAGCCGAGGCAAGCACAAACTAGTTCATCATCTAGTGAATTGTCAGCTGGGCGTCGCCCTACAACCCAAAGCTGGAGAGGGAGATCCCGTGCTACCAGTTCCAGCTACGGGCCTGTCCCCACCTCTGGTTCTGCCATCTTCACCTTTGATAGCACTCTGAACAGACCTAGGATTACGACTTATTTGACGGTGGTATTTCATGAAGAAAGCCAAGCTGAAGATACAAGGACTCAGCCTGGGGTCTCAGGGGCAATCTCGGCTCCTTCTTCTTCCCTCCAGTTGAATGTTGAAAATGCTCCTCGGTAGGCAGCAAACGAACAAACCTGCACAGCTCAAGATGTGACGATGGTTGACCCAGGTCCCCCTATTCAGAACACTACACAAGCAGGGGATTTTTTAGATATCGGTTGGTGTCGTATCATAGAAGAGCCTCCTGATGAACAGTGAGTCCACCCAAGCCTCTACTTCCTGTAGTGTGCCCTTCACCACTGGGCATGAATGTAAGGAAAATAGTTTTTGGGTTCTCTGGGGTTTATTAGTTTTTTGGGTAATCTTGCACTGTCATATGTATCTCAGAATGGTCCCCTGCGTGGGTCCTAAAAATAGGCAGTTTTTACATATGTTTTTTTGGTCAGTTTTGCCTCCTGTGTGTAGGTTTTAACCCCGTATAGAAATTACCCGCATACGAATTCTAAATCACAGGAAAAATAAAAATTCGAGAGCATAACACATAAAACACATATACACAGAGATTTCCCACTGGATCTCAAAACCGAGACTACCAGCTTGATTTTTCATTATATTCCTTTCAATGTTACAATACATATTTATACATGCCGAGCATCCAATACCATGG
>APFE030381446.1:0-18441 GCA_000404065.3 Pinus taeda | reverse complement strand
CTAATTTTTTTTATAAAATAAATTTGAGGTGATTTGTAACAATGTACTATGATGCAAAATATTCGCCCAATAAAAATATAAAACCCCTTAATTTATCCCAAGGGTGAAAATCCACCCTTAAAATTTTCCATGGATGAGGGCCTTGAGGATCTAATAGATAGGTTCATGTATAATGTTAAGATAGAAAAACTACATCATTTAGGATCCGACATACTAAAAACCCTCTTACTTAGAACAATTAGGGATGAATGGATTGATCTCCTTGATCTAATGAGTAGAGGTGATGTATACCAATTATCATTTGAAGAAATTTGTGAAACATGCAAACACATATCAAGAGGAAGGGAAAGAGTAAGTCAATCATCATCAAGATGATAAGTCAAGATAAACTTGGAAATTTTCTTGATAACTTTAAAACATAAATTCTTAGCAATCTAAGTGAACAAGTAGAAATGTTAAGAATACAAAATGAATAGAAAGAAGATGATGATGTTTGTGTTATCCATGCAGAATCACATGATGTTAAATATTTCCCCTCATTACCAAGTTTGAAGGAAGTTTACCAAGAGGAAAATGGAGCAATTTAATTGCCAATGCATTTATGTTATGTAGCTCTAAGAGGACCATGGCAGCCTATTCAACTTGATATCATGCAAGATCCTAATTAACAATTTCAAGCTTATGCACATCCATCCCAGATTAATTGGAACACACCCTTTCCTTGGCAACCTTGGCCATCTCAACCCCAAAATAAATCTTGTCAACAAGGTTGGCAAGGAACTTATGGGATTCATCCACAATATCTTGAATATTTTCCTCAATATCCTTCATACCCAAATCCATTCTATCCCTACCATTCACCTCCACCATAACCAGATCCATCTTAAAGATCAATTCCTACTCTACTACATGTACCACCATTTCCAAACCCACACAATGATCTGAAATGGGGCACTAAAGGCTTCTTGTCAGCTTACAAGAACCTCTCCCACTCCAAAGCTTAAACAATTTCTACGATCTATGCTTATGATTGATAATTTGTGGAATTAAAAGAGCTTTAAATAGGTGTATGCTTGTGTTTGCCTTTAACTGTTAAGTGCTTTAAGTTAATTTACTTAAACTGATATAAAAACATATAACAGCAAATAATGCAAATAATAACCAATACACATAACAACAATATAATTAGGATTTCACCCAAAACTCTTGGGATATGTCTCTTTGAGCTCTTGTCAACTCGACTATGTTCTTTGGGATTATGGCAATGCTTCTTTTACAAGTTCCACTCTCAACTCCATTGGTTTACAACTGAACCTATGGGTTTAGAAATACCATCTTATCTCGTTGGCTGTCCATACTCTGCAAATAGATCTAGGCTTCTCTGGACTGGATTCCTTCAATCAACACTCCGAGCTATCTTGAGCTCCTGGCTTGCAAAAACTCCCTCAGAATTATTTTATTGTCTATGGAATTGATTCTTTTGTCTTCAGCACACCTCGGACACCAGCAACAGCGTGATCATTTGATCTCTTTGTTGCTCTAAAACTTCATTATAGCCTCATGGCTCTTAGAAGTTTGTTTTGAGCTCTCTGGCTTTACCTCCAAACTCTGGTTGCTATGCCTCTGTCAAGCCTCCAACCTCTAGTGGCTCTTTCACTATCCTCCCAACCTCTGGTGACTCTCTGTGAATCCTCAGTTGTACAACTCTCTAGCCTTCTACGCTCTGCAACTTTGCTGCACTCAAGCTTCTGAGGAACTGCGGCTCCGGCCTCCCAACCTTTGGTGGCTTCAGCCTCTACCAGGCCTCCAACCTCTGGTGGCGCGCTGGCATTATCGAGCTCTTTGGCCCTCGACTCTTTGGCTTTGCAACTCTGCTGCGCTTAAGCTCTCTGTCTCTGCAACTTTGTTGCGCCTAGCTCTCTAAGGAATCACCCCTATTCCATCACCCCCAACCTCCGGTAGCTTCTCTGGCTTTCTCTGGAACTATGGCTCTGCCTCCAACCTCTGGTGGCTCTTTGCCCAGCTGTGAGCTCCTTGAAGGGAGACTCTTGAAGGTAGACCCCCTTCTTCGCTTGGCTCTCTGGCTTTTGAAGAATCCTCCAACTCTACAGCTTCCATCTGTTCCTCTATATGCAATCATGAGGAATCATTCCTCTGTGGCTTTGTGTTTGGCCCTCTGGCTCTTTGGCTCTTTGGCTCTGCGTTTTGCCCTCTGGCTCTCCGTGCTTCATAACGCATTCCTGTTATAGAAATGCCCGCTTATAGCGTGGCATAGGTGCGATGGACTATTTCCAATGGGAATGATGCAGTCAACCATTCTTCTACCTACATTCCAAAAATGGCAGCATAATAGAAACACATAGGAAAACTCATGAAAAACACATCATGAGCCTTTAGGCGGAGTTCAAATATTATTTAATCGCGTTCATAAACATCATCGGGTCTGTACCTGACCGCATGTCACAGTCGTAACAGGTAGGAGCCCTAGCCCACGGACTTAACACAACAATGATATGATATGTGCCATTGATCCTCCCTCGTCTGATCAAACTTGTGATCCAACAGTCTAGATGTGATCAAATCATCGCTCATCGCAATTTTGACGGCCCTTTCTGTGGTTGCGATCCCAATCGCCGATATCAGCATATCGCGTATCGTAATCGTAACAGCCCGGGTGTCTATACCACTTTCCAATGGACTGCACATCCGATATATATCATCGATGCCAATTCATCGCAATCCCAAGTCGCTCTGCCTAGGGTTCCAATATCACATGGAGGCCTTCCTCTGATGTGATATATCAGAGATCACTATCAATGAGTCCTTCTGCCTTTGCTTAAGTCCTCCCTTTGAACCTTTTCTAATTCTATTTTCTTTAAGAGTCCTTAAGTCCATTTTTATAAGGAATTGCCTCCTTTTCTAAGGACATTGGGCAAATTTATTTTTACAATAAATTCTTCATCTGAAGTCCATTTTAGCCCATTCAAATTGTGTTAGATTTATAATGGAGTTATCTATGCAATGAGACTATTTCTAAGAGCATCCTTTGACTTTCATTTTCCTTTGTGAGGAATATTTTTAGACTTAGAAGTCTATGTTAGATCCATTTTGGATCACGCCTTCCCACTAAAAAGCTTTTGGACTCCAAAAGACTGATATATTGATCTGAATAGTAAATGAGAGTACTTCACCCTCTTCATTCAGCCTCCATACACTTGCCTTGCATAGTGCCTCTAAACCAAAGCCTTTAAACACTTTCCTTCCTAGATGTGCTTGTCCTCCTAGGAAGAATGGTTTTCCTCCTTCACTTCATGTAGAACTTCTGCTGAGAAGGTTACAGTAGGTATTTTTAACTTCTCTTCCTTGATCATTGATCCATGGTGGCTCAAACCAATGTGAAGTTACATATGCTTCACAAAATTTTCATTTGTACCTGTTAGACATACTATCAACAACAACAGGGTTACAGTCAACAACTAGATGGCCTAAACTCCTACTTCAACAAAAAGAAATAGATTTCACATCTTGTGAACACCTCCATGTCTTTACATCCGTATACAAATGATTGACTAGATAACAAGCCAACAAAACATACCTTTAAAACAATTGACGCTTCAAGTCAAGCATGTAGAAAAAGAACTTTAGGAGTCTTTTTCAAAGATGAAACACTTCATCATTATCTCCATCTTGGAGACCAAATCAACTTTTCCCAAGTCAATATTACATTATATGCATGTTTAAAACAATGTAATCAACCCTTCAAGTTAATCACACATACATGTTCAAATACAAGGAAATCATCAACATCCATGTGTTCATGCATATCAACCTTATGCATGTATTTCATCTTTCAAGTTTCACTTAAGTACACTGTACTTTCGAAGATGACATGAATTTCATCCCTTCTTCCTTCTTGTCATCTCCTAGACTTAGCTATCAACAACTTTCCCTTTACCTTTGCAAACTCAAACAACAGTCAGTTTACAAACAATCAAATAGAAAAATCCTTGCTACTGTTTGAACACCTTTCAAGTCAAACAAGCATATAGATTGCTTTGTCAATCAAGCATTCTGACCTGATACCACTTGCATCATTATACAACCTGCTTCATGATACAACCTGCTCCGATACCACCTGATTTGAAATGGAGCACTAAAAGCTTCTTTTCAGCTTACAAGAACCTCTCCCACTCCAAATCTTAAACAATTTCCAAGATCTATGCTTATGATTGATAATTTGCAGAATTAAAAGAACTTGAAACAGGTGTATGCTTGTGTTTGCCTTTAACTATTAAGTGCTTTAAGTTGATTTTGTTAAATTGATATAAAAGCATATAACAACAAATAATGCAAATAATAACCAACAAACATAACATCAATATAATTAGGAGTTCACCCAAACCTCTTAGGCTACGTCTCTGTGAGCTCTTGTCAACTCGACTAGGCTCTTTGGGATTATGGTAATGATTATTTTACAAGTTACACACTCAAATCCATTGGTTTACAACTGAACCTATGGGTTTAGAAATACCATCTTATCCCGCTGGCTGTCCATACTCTGCAGACAGATCTAGGCTTCTCTACACTAGATTCCTTCAACCAACGCTTCGGGCTATCTTGAGCTCCTAGATTGCACCAACTCCCTCAAAATTCTTTTACTGTCTCTAGAATTCCTTCTTATGTCTTCAACACACCTAGGACACCAGCAAGAGCTTGATCATTTGATCTCTTTTTTTCTCTGAAGATTCATTACAGCCTCATGGCTCTTAGAAGTCTGTTTTGAGCTCTCTGGCTCTACGGCTCTACCTCCAACCTCTTGTGGCTATGCCTCTATCAAGCCTCCAACCTCTGGTGGCTCTTTCGCTGTCCTCCCAACCTCTGGTGGCTCTCTATGAATCCCCATCTCTACGGCTCTTTGGCCTTCTATGCTCTACAACTATGTTGCACTCAAGCTTCTGAGGAACTGTGGCTTCGGCCTCCCAACCTTTGGTGGCTTCAACCTCTACCAAGCCTCCAACCTCTAGTGGCTCGCTGGCATTCTCAAGCTCTTTGGCCCTCGGCTCTTTGGCTTTGCAACTCTACTGTGCTCAAGCTCTCTAGCTCTACAACTATGTTGTGCCTAGCTCTCTGAGGAATCACCCCTTTGCCATCACCCCCAACCTTTGGTGGCTTCTCTGGATTTCCCTGGAACTGTGGCTCTACCTCTAACCTCTGGTGGCTCTTTGCCCAATTGTGAGCTCCTTGAAGGGAGACCCCCTTCTTCACTTAGATCTCTAGACTTTGAAGAATCCTCTGACTCTGTGGCTTCCATCCGTTCCTCTATGTGCAATCATGAGGAATCATTCCTCTGTGGCTTTGCGTCCGGCCCTCTATCTCTCTAGATCTCTGGCTTTGTGTCTGGCCCTCTAGCTTTGTGTGCTTCATAACACATTCTTATTATAGAAATGCCCGCTTATAGTGTGGCACAGGTGCGATGGACTGTTTCCAATGGGAATGACATAGTTGGTTGTTTTTTTGCCTGCATTCCAAAAATGGCAGGATAACGGAAACACACAAGAAAACTCATGAAAAACACATCTTGAACCTTTAGGCAGAGTTCAAATATTATTCAATTGCATTCATAAACCTCATCAAGTCCGTGCTTGACCACATACCACAATCGCAACAGGCAGGAGCCCCGATCCATGGACTTAACACAACAATGATGTGATATGCACCATTGATCCTCCACCGTCTGATAAAACTCACAATCCAACGGTCCCGATGCGATCGCATCATCGCTCATCGCAATATCACATATATTGATGGCCCTTTGTATGGTTGTGATCCTAGTCAACGATCGCCAATATCGACGTATCACATATCGCAACCATAATGACCCAGGGGTCTATACCAATTTCCATTAGACTACGCTGATCCGATATATATCACCGATGCTGATTCATCGCAATCGCAAGTCGCTCTGCCCGAGGTTCCGATATCGCATGGAGGCCTTCCTCCGATGCGATATATAAGAGATCAATATCGGGGAGTCTTTCCACCTTTGCTTAAGTCCTCCCTTTGAACCTTTTCTGATGTGATTTTCTTTAAGAGCCCTTAAGTCCACTTTTATAAGGAATTGCCTCTTTTTCTAAGGACATTGGGAAAATTTCTTTTTACAATAACTTCTTCATCTGAGGTCCATTTTAGCCCATTCAAATTGCGTTAGATTCATAATGAAGAGATATATGCAATGAGACTATTTCCAAGAGCATCCTTTGACTTTCATTTTCCTCTGTGAGGAATATTTTTAGACTTAGAAGTCTATGTTAGATCCATTTTGGATCACACAAGGAAGTAGGTCAACCCACTTACAATGTTGAGGCACAACACTTCCAAACATCTTCTCTTGATCTCAATGGTATTCATATTAGTTCAAGAAGAGAATTGCAAAAAATAGATTCTCTTGATATCATTGAAGGATAAAATTCAGAAAAAGAAGATTCAAATGAGAAGACCCAAGAATCATGTGCTACACTTGATGACGAGCAGACATAAAAATCAGATATTGAGAAATTTCCCTCATGTTAACCATCAGATCCTCCATGTTTTCAAGAGAATAATAATAATAAAAAAAAAATCAAAACTTCATGGAAGAAGAAGACATTCAAGATGATCCAAATCAACAAGTGGACCAGGGGCATCAAAACTATATTGAAATATGGTTCCAGACAATCAATAATTTGCAGGCGCACACTCTTCTTCAATAATTCTTGATCTCATCTCAATCAAAGCATGTGGTCTCTGAAATTGATGTACATTCAAAGCATATTTTGCAAGCCTACACATCAGTTTATCTTTCGTCTTGATATGCACATGGCTCCATTGGAATTATTCTTATACTTGAAAGAGATTTTGTTTTTCAAGTAGAGTATGATAGAAAAAAAATTAAAAAATGGAAAATAAGATAAAAAAATAAAATCTCAAGCGAAAATCTCTTTTGAGGTGCCTGATATTGGCTCATTGATTGAAAACCTCCATGAGGCAGTCAATGGGTTGGTAAAAAGGAGAAAAAGAAAATATCCTAGGTTAAAACCTCCTTTGAGGTGCCTAGGCAGACCTACTAGTTGAAAACCTCATTGAGGCAGCTAGTAGGCCTAGAGGAAAAAAATGAAGAAAATAATAAAAAAATATTTGCTTCATGTATATCTCTCTCATGAATGCAGGCGCTCTCTAACCTCTGTAAGAAACAACAAAAGAGTTAGCCACCAAAAGAAAAGTTGATCAAAAGCCTAGTCAAAGGAAGTCAAACTTGGAATTTCTCCTACTTTTCTCAGATTCTAGAGAAGGACCAAGTCCATGCCAATCCATCACCCTCATCTATTTCCACCACCCACTCATCATTCTTAAGCTTTTACCACTCATTTTCCTTGATGTCCTAAAATGCTACATGAAGGCTTTGTTTTCCTACAGGAAGTAACAATACACAACATATCATTTTTTTTGGCATATCTTGAAAATCGTACATCCATTTTCCAAGTTGTTTTAGAGGGAGATGCATATGAATGATAGTAACATGCACAAGAAATTTCAGCAAATTTTGGTGCATACTTTTCAAGAAATGGACCTCTATCACCTACATACATTTTTAAATTTTCTTGATATTCATGCATCCATTTGCCAAGATGTGTCATGGAGAGATGCATATGGATGATGGTAACATTCTCAAGCAATTTAAGCAAATTCCAGTGCATAGGTTTTGAGAAATTGACCCCCATCATCTAAAGCTATTTTTATTTTTTCTTGAAAATCATGCATCCATTGGCTAAGATTTATTTATGTGGATGTGCATAAGGATGATGGAAACATGCTAAAAAAATTTCAGGCCAATCCAATATACCATTTGGGAGATATGGGCAAAAAAAGTATGCTACAGGTTTGTTATAGGATTCCCTATACCGCTATAGGATGTCTTGAACTGCTATAGGAAGTTGGCTAAGGGGTTTTGGAATAAACAAATGGTGATATGAAGGTGTTGGAATGATGTATGACAGTTTTGAAAAGTGTGGGGAAGGTGAAGATCATCAATGGCCAAGCCCAACACTCCAAGAAGGTCGAATTTGACTAAGACAACTTGCTCATAGTAACTGGAAGACAGGGGTTTGGAATGTGGGTTTGAATCCATTAAATCCAACAACAATAGATTGAATGGAAGAAAGAGGCATGCACATAAAAAAGATTAGATCATTCAGAAAAAACATCATGCTATGAAGACCTATGCATAAACAAACAAAGGAAGTCAACACCTATGAAATCATCATGTTATGAAGCTCAGCAACAACATTTTCACCAAGGATGTGAAGCACCACCACCAACAACAACAAAAACCTAGGAGTTCTCCATATTAAAGGCTATCAGAAATAGGACCTCTAGCACATTATCACGTGTAACTTCAAGATCATTAGCAACAACTTCAGTACCACCAAAGTAAACTTCAACATTCATATCAGCAACCTCAATATCAACTACAAAAACACATCAAGGGTAAGGCTCAAGTATGAAATCCTTTAAACCTTTCTTATGAAATTATTTTAGCTTTAAAATCATTGCAAGTGTATGAAGGAAAATATTACAGCCAAGATTAGTAGCAGGACAACCTCGGGCTTATCTAGCAATTAACTTCACTTTTCCACGAAGACATCCGCACATGGGGGAGAGGACAAGACAAAAGTGAAAAGGACTTGAGAAAGAGGGATGTAATCATTTAGTCATGATGGAAGACAAGGAGTGTGAAGGGGTACGTGAGATTCAATCCAGTTAACTCATGGCGCTTTGATTTTATTTTGCATGCAATAAAAAAATAGAGAAAAGTTGAACAAAAGATAAAAAATAATGAAAAAAAAAATGTTATAAAAGGTGGACCCACCACCTCTTGGCATGCAAAATTTAGTTTCTACAGGATTCAGGTTGTGTGCAGTTCATTACAGTTGAAGAACCACCTAAGGGAAACAAGCAGCCTCAACCTATAGTAGGGCTTCCTTGGGAAACTAAGATAGAAAAATGTAGTAGCAAGAAGAGAAGTAGAAAGAGCATCAAATAGACTAGAAAACAAAGCATGAAACATGTCAGCATACATGAAGAACAACAAGGTGAGCATGATGAATATGTTTTTCAGAGGATGAGCAATAGTTTCAGCAGGGGGTATGATGGGCCTCTAAATTAGACATAAATTAAGATCCATCTAACCTTTCTTAGACACATGAACGCTATATTAAACCTCTCCTTCTACACTTAATAATGCTTTTTAGTTTTAATATGTTAATTAGGAAGGTTTATGGATAAATACATATTTGTGCCTATATTATTTATTTTTGCATAATATTGTGAGAATATTAGGCAAATTATGAAGATTTAGAGGAGGAGATAATTTAGGAACTTTCTCCCTACTACAGGAGGATCCTTGTCATTTAATGCAAATTCCTAGTGTTGGGAACGAGATCCACTATTTGAGGGATTTTGAAGGGGAAAACTTCCTCCTTTCATGGGGAATGCTTCTTAATCATTTTTATAAGTACCAAGTCGAATTTTCCTCAAGGGGTTGATTTTTATTAGTCTTCTTGTAGAGAGAACTAGTATTTTTGCAGCTCCACTTTCATTTCTTACAGGGATGTAATTGTATTGATGGAAATAATGAAGATTGGTGCCATGTTCAACTTCTAAATATAGGTCTCCTTCATATGCCTCTGATTTTCCTTGTGCTTGAGCGTCCCAGGAGCCTCAAATCCCTTTTATATCATTTACTTTTCTTCCTTTCACTACTTATTCACATGCATCTCTTGTTATTATCTTGTTCTATTTCTACATTTAGTATTGATGATTTATTGTTGTGGGGTTGGGTTAAATGGTTGAAGTAAGTTCTTTTGCATGATGAAAAGCATTATTTCATCCTTTGAACAACTTTGGAAGGTCGTAGTAATCATTGAGCTACTTGGATTAGTTTTTTTATTCCCAAATCTAAATTTATGGAAGTCCCTTGTGGCAAATAGTAGTAAATTTCTGTTAATCTTTAGAACATGCTAACGAGCTTCAATTTAGTTTATTCCACTTGAATTGGATCACAAAGGCATTCCATTTAATAAAAAAATTACTCCATTGCATTCACACTTTATTAGGTTACCTAGCTCACTAGTTCTCAGATTTCTAGATTTTAGACTAGTAATTTTATGTTATTTTTTATCATATGTTGACAGAGGTATTTTTTAGTTATTCCACTTGGAATGGACACCTAAGACATCCTGTTCAATAAAAAAATTGTCCTATCCAATTTGGATTTGATTTTCTTGGTCATTCGGTGAATTATATCTTCTTGTAGCACTCTTCCAGCATGTATATACTTGCCCAGATTTGCTCAAAAGGGTTGGTTTTTTTACCTTAGGGTTGAATCATGACCCCTAAACTCTAAATAAATGATTTAGGAGTAATAAACGCCACTTAGTACTTGTCTTTTTATCCATGCAAAACATCTCAGCGAATTGGGTTAATGGACAAATTTATGAATTGGATAATACAATAATGATTTTCTTGATTGCCACATCCAATGAACTTTGTCAATGGATCTAAAATATTTGAAATGTAATGATTGATATTTAGTTAATGATATTTACTTTATGAAATTATAATATTTTTTCCTTCCTTATATTTTCTTTCTTGGAATAGTTTAAGGTTTTCATTTTGATCATTTCCATTTCAGAAACTAGTTAGGATTTGATTTCATTACATGCACTCCATTACATCATGACAGCAAATGAATTACACATTGTATGCTGCACATATAGTGCCAATACCTCTTAAGTTTGTACAAATCCCGAGTTGATAATTAAAGTTGGTAACCTTGGGAGTTGTAGTATTCTTGTTGCAATACTGAGGATCATCAGAAGCTACAACTAGAAATTTGTTATGCTATATTAAAAAGGGAACCTCAAAATTAAAAGCCTTAAGCATATTATAAAGAAGCTAGGATAAAATTAGGAAAATATATATCATGAAGGGATACCAATGGAAACTACCCTTAATATATACCTTGAGAAAAGGAAAAATGATACCCCTTGAATTCTTTAATCGCTCAAACACCAACCTCAACTTGTAACCACTTCTTTGATATATTGGAAGAATATTCATTTAATTATCTATAAAGACAAGTGAAGAAAAGAAATACAAAAGAGGGGGTAATAAATTTTAACTAATATCCTAAAGGGATCATTGAAGAATATTTTTTAAGCTAGCATATCTCTATCTAGCTAATCACCAGTGAGGAGCATCCAAACATCTAAATATTAATATGAAACTTCTCACTAGCCAAGGAAAAAAGTAACTTTAGTGCCATCATCTTTGGATTATTGTTTGTACATGAACCTAATCTAGATTTAAACTTCAAGAGATGAGGATCTATTAAAATAGTAAGCATGTAGTACCACTTACAATAGAAGAATCTTGACTCATTCCATTGAAAAATGGACATGGCTTTAAATTGTCCGTAGATAAGGCTTCTACACTACTCAAAACCCTTTTTTTGGGTTTTATCATTGTGCCCTTAATTAGTGATTGAACCCATGCAAAAATCAAAGGAATTGGAAAAAAATATGCCACCATTTATTACCAACCAAATCCCCATAATAAAAAGAATGGGACCCCCCTCGCCATACTTAAAACTACTATTTTTTAGAAAACCAATGTTTGATATTAGAAAACCACTAGTAGAAAATGATGAAATTAGTGACTAGGTGACTAAAAATGTTAGTCACAGAAATTATTTCAAGTGAATTACTACTAAATGTGAGAAATCTTAAGTGATTGAACTAAAAATGACTAACTTAAACGACTAATTTAGTTTAGGGATAAAATATATGACTAGATAATAAGTGACCAAACTAAAAATGACTAACTAAAATTGCTAATTTAGTCCAGGACTAAAATATATGACTATATAATAAGTGACAAAATTAATAGTGATTAATGTAAATGACTACTATAGTCAAATAATAGAAATATGACCAAATAATAAGTACAAGAAGTATATGAATTAGTCATTTATGTTAGTCATTTTTAATTGTGTCACTCCAGAAATGGAAAATTGTAATTTTGATACTAAAGTGTTTCATTTCACTACTAGGGTATGTGAATCCATCTGCAATGTTAAAATTTAGAGACAAAGGGGTATTTGAATCCATTTATAGTGTTAAAATTATAAATACCCTTTTGTCTCTAAATTTTAACACTGCAAATGGATTCATATATTCTCAACATTAGTTTGACCTTCCTTCACCATCAAGGCAAGGATCTCCTTCACCAATTCATCTAAGGAGGGCGAGGCCAATGAAACTTGATATGAAGGACAAGAAAAAAAACAAACTAGATAAAGTTGTAACTTCTGAAACTTCTGAAAACCGTAAGAAAGTCATAATACATTGCATGTCTTTATCTGATCTCTAGGATGAACAGAAACCAAAACCAAAGCTAGACAACCCCAAGAACAATTTTGCATCCCCTCACAAATGGCCTCAAGCTCTGGGCTGGCCGAAACTAGAGGACATGAACAATGCACAATTGGCGCAGGGGTTAGGGCCTCTGAATCACTAGAAGACTGCCCTATCAAATTATTAAATTTTCTTTCTAAAGATCTGGTAGGCCCAAAATCTGAGGCATGGTGAATTTTCTATCTAAATTCCAAATGTGAATGGATAAAATCTTTGCACTAGCCCAAATTTGTTGAAAACCCCCTCCTCCAATGCATAATCCACCACTCCTCCTCCTTCATATGGGTCTGATAGTAAGAAACCAACATCTCATTTGAAAAAAACATATTTGATGAGTATTTGTGTGTCTTCAAAGGGTTTATCATGACGACGATCTCTGTACTTAAAAAATATACATCACGTGAACAAAAATCTCATGGTTATCATTTAATCTTACTTTTCATTTTAACAAGGATATCAGAGCCTGACATTGTCCAAAGCCCATTCACTCTTCGTCAAAACTACACCTCGCTCTAGTCAGAAACTCCACACCCCTTTCTTCACCTACAATTTTTCCATGGGCCTATAGGGTTTCTCCATAATTATTGAATTCCTCTCCCATGGTAGAGATGTTGTGATGTCCTCCTTAACATTTTGACTCCATAAAAAAATAAATAAAAAATAAAATTATAACTACAACTATAATTAATAATTAAACCGATCTAGATCCATCTTAACTCTGGATCTACCAAGCGCCAAGACGGAGGAATCAAATATCACACACAATTCTTCTTAACGACTATCACCACCACCACATTTTCACCCTAATTTAATTTTTAACAATTGAATATATAAGTATACATAAAATGAGAAGAGATGTGTATTAATGCAGAATAAAGACTTGAACATAGGGAAGTGGTCCATTTTCACAATTTGAAAGAACATAATAAAATTAAATTAAACTAACCAAATAATTTCATCTAGTTATATGAAATTAACAATTTACAAGGTGCAAGGGATATAAATCTTCCACCATGCATGCTAGTATCTTAAGGTCCACTCCTCATGTTACAGTCTCACTTGTAAGCTTTTCCTCTTGTAATGGTCTAAGAATTTATTCCCATGCCTCTATATCAATATCTATTAGTATTTTGTTTTTTAATCATTTTTTTTAAGTCAATAAAAAACATAAAAATATAGAAAAAAAGAAAAAGATTTTTAAAAAATGAATAAAAAGTAGAAAAACTATTTTTTTTTTTTTTAATTATTTATTTTATTTATTTTATTTATTTATTTATTTTTTATGTGAGTGATCTCTTCCTTCTAACCAGTTATTCCACCCTTTAGAAAAATGACACCCTTTTCAAAACAAAAGATTAGAAAATGACTTAAAAAAAGAACTTATATTTAGAAGTCATCTAATGTGTGAAATATTCCTTATTATAACCTATAACATTCTCTTCATTACCCATTTCTCACCCAATTAAGAGTTTCCCTCTTCAATTCTCTTTTATCACTTTTCTTTTTGCTTTTATATTTCCCTCGCAGCAGTTATTAATTTATTAATTTGGTGGGAAATAGTTTTTGCTTTTATACTTCCTATGGGCATTTATTAATTTGGTAGGAAACAGTTAACAAATCCATCTTTGTTTCCCTCTTCAATATTTTTGGATCCAGACTTTTCTTTTTTCTTTTATATTTCCCTCTACATATTTTTTTAATTTGGTGGGACTTTAACCATTCGTGGTTTCAAAGTCTGTTCTATTGTTGTTCAATGGTTTGAAAGGTAGTGAATGTGCTGCTGGAGGGGAAGGTAATCATCCCAATTGTTGAATCCCAAACATTGGATACATTTTCTAGATTTTGATTAGACTTTATTTTGAATCTGGTGTGTTCTAATAATTTTTTTCGCCAGGTTCCAAAGGATTTAATCCATTGTTGGCATCGTTGGTAATGGCATTCAATGGGGTTACTATATGATTTAATTTTGGAAATAAGTTTGTGACCATGCTCATGTGTTTTCATTTTGGTAACGCAAGGTTGTGAAGTGTGGCAGTATACTTGGGGCGTTGAAGGCTTTGAAGAGTGGAATGGGTCTAGCTATGGTAGGGAAAGAACCTCAATTCACTCAGTCTTAGATAGTATATGAATGATGGAAGAGAGTGGGGATGTTGCAGGAAACAATGAGCACTCATATAAGCCATTACCTTCGAATATCAATGGATCAGTGAGTCATTATTCAATGATTTGTCATTCTATGAGCAACAAGGGAACTTGCTAGATGCAGTAGAGGTTTATTTCTCACATCTAACACTATTTGTGGGTTTTTTTCTTTTTTGTACTTTTTTTTTTACTTGTTTGTTCAAGCTTCTTTATAGTAGTAAGTTTTTAATATTGTATTTTGAAACCGAATGCATTTTAATAGGATTAAGATAACCAAAATATAACTACATTAACCATGGTATTAATACAGAAATGTGAAAATTACATTATCTCAGCTTTCAAAAAAAAAAAAACTATGTCAGTCCTTATACATTCCATTGACAATTTTTGGGATGGCACTGATAGACCTATGAAGTTTCACCAAAGTCAAATTTTCAAAAATTTATTGTTAATCTACCAAACATTTTTAAGGAATCCCTACCTGTTATCATATCAATCAATGTTGATGACATGGCATGGACATCTACTAACTCATGGGGTCACACTTCTACAAACATATGCTACAAAGAAACTCAAAACATAACTGATAAGATTTTGAACTTGTTGCCCTTTCATCAAATAGGCACTCTTGAGTCTTTGGCATGACATCCTGACAAAATTCACACTTTGGGTTATTTCAGGCAAAGATATTTCTTGTAAAGTATCGGTACGTGTTAGAACTACCCAAATGAATGATTTTGTTTTAGGGATAAAGATATACCCTCTTTAACCAATAGATCATGTTGTATTCATTTTCTTGGCAGTTTATCATATTTATTTATTTATTTAATGTGGACTTCACTATAGATTTTCCACAAAATTCTCATCTGCTATTATGAACAAACTGAAAAAAAATTGTCTTTCACACAGACACATAATTTCTCTACCAAATAGCAATGGAGTAGAACAGAAATAATTTCAAAAAATTTACACAATAAAGCACACAATTTTTCTAGGGAACCCAACAGGGAAACCCTTGCTTTCTTCATAATTTTATTAAAGAAAATTGAGAAACAGATCTGATCCACATACAAGCTGGTTCTAATCTGAAAATACAAGAATTTTCCTACCTGTCCTAGGCCTCAAACTTCTTCCTAATAGTTGACCTGCTTACTTCTCCTATAGGCACTAGAGGCTCTAATTTTCGAACACAAAACTTTAGGAAATAATATGTTATTTCCTATCATTGGCTAAGCTCCTATTAAATAGGTATTGTGCACTCCAAAGAGAAAATTTCCTTCCTCAACAATTCATGCAAGGAATACTTGGCTCATTCCTCCATAAGCTCTCTTGCTCACAAACTTGTTCTCAAGAATTAATTAATTAATTGTGTGCCTTTGATATCCTTATAAGCTTTTCGATTAGACTATTGTTAATGAGTTTTCTAAATTAGGAGTTGAACTTGAGCTTTTCTAGTTAACAAAAGTCAACACTTTTAGGTAACTGGATCCTCCTAAAATTTTAGAGGCTAACTCCACTTATTCACTCAGTTCGCAATTTAACTCACACCGGAGGATAGATAACTCATCCTCCACAAAATTGCACTAGCCAAACTACTTCTTGAACTTGTACTCATCATTGGAACTCATAGATGTCAAAGAAGATCTCCAAATTGATTCCTTGAATCAAGGCACAAATCAAGGAATCATTCCTTCGCTACTTTTCAACACTCCCTCTTAGTGAGGAAGGGATTTTGTACAACTCCCAACTTATCTTGGTGATGAACAAAAATACCCCTTTCCAATGCCTTGGTCAAGATGTTTGTCGTCTGCTCCCCTATTGGAATGTACTATAACTTGACTATCCCCTTCTGCACACAATCTCTAAGATGATGATACAAGATCTTGATACGCTTTGAGCGATCATGAAAAATTGGATTCTTAGAGAGTAACGCAACTCTGATTATCACAATGTATCATGGTAGGCTTCATCTTATGTAAGTCCCACAAGTAACTTCCTCATCCAAATAGCCTTACAAGCTGCCTGACTAGCAACCATGTACTTAACCTCTATTGAATTTAGTGTAACTGATCTCTACTTCTTGTTGTACCAAGAAAATGTAGTTAACCCAATGCTAAAGATGGCACCTGAAGTACTCTTCCTTTCTGTGGAGCTCCCTGCCCAATATACATCAGTGAAGCCCTCAAACCTTACTCAATCAACATGTTTGCACCACAATCCATAGTCTGTTATGCCTCTAAGATATCTCAAGACATGCTTTGCAACAACTCTATGCACTTTGGTTAGTTTAACCATGAATTGACTTAGCTGGTTAACTGCAAAACAAATATCAAGTCATGTGTTGACCAAGTACATCAACGATCCACTGAGTTACCTGTGCACTCTAAGATCCACTCATTATGTGTTAGTAGCACCCACCTTCCTCTAGTTTGTGACTAGAGGTGTGGCCATGGGCTTTCAATCTTGCATATGAAATTTCTAGAGAAACTTTGTTGTGTACTTGCCCTATCCCACAAAGATCTCACCATCACCCTGCCAGACCTCCAAGCCAAGGAAATAATGCACAAGCCCCATATCCTTCATCTCAAACTCCTTTTCAAGGTCTTGCTTGCAATCTTAGATCAAGCTCTCATCTCTAGTCAATATAAGGTTGTCGACATAGAAAACTAGAATGAGCAGAAGCCCTCCAACCATGATGTAGTACAGGTTGGCATCTGCCTCTTTATTAATGAAGCCCAATCCTCAAAGGTCGCTTTCAATCTGAGTGTACCATGCTCTCAGAGCTTACTTGAGCCCATAAATAGCTCTCTTTAGCCTGCACAAATGTGTGTCTTTGTTGAATTGATCAAACCCCTCTGGTTGCTCTATATAAATCTCCTCCTCAACAACTCCATCGAGGAATGATGTCTTCATGTCCATCTAGTGGATCTTCCACCCCATCGATGCTGCAAGTGCTAGAATAGTCATCATGGATGAATACTGTACCACTGGAGCAAAGGTCTCCTCATAGTCTATGCCCTTAATCTGTGAGAAGCCTTTGGCCACAAACTTGGCCTTGAACTTCTCCACACTCCCATTTGCTCCATGTTTCAACTTGTACACCCATCTATATCCAACTACTGTTTTCCCCTTAGGTCTTGGAACAACCTCCCAGACATCATTCTTCATGATAGAGGATTATTCCTCCACCATGGCATCTTGCCAAACCTGTTGAGAAGCCGCCCCCCATAAGAAGAAGGCTTAGTGTCCACCAACTCTGTCATCAGTGCCATATAACTTGTGTACCACTGTGGCTATTTACTCTACCTGAATATGGTGCTAGGATCCTCAACTTGCCCTTGAGCCTCCTGGATCAGCCTCTCAACCCACTTGTTCCTCTTCCTCCTTGTGGTGGCTATATCTAGCTAATCTATTTTCTCTCAACTTGGTTTGTCCTCATCTTGTTGCACTACCCTCTTGCCACTGAACTGTGCCCATGTTTGAATTTGAGGTGTTGGTTATGCCTCTTGTTTAAGAGTGATTAGATCCTCCTCAGGTACTGCAATCTGATCACACTCTAAGGAAACTCTCATATCCTGATCCTCTTGGTATCTCACATATCTCTTAACAGTTGTTGTCTTGGATCCTGGAAGACACACCCTATATGCCTTAGATATCTCACTATACCCCACAAAGATACCTTTCTTTGTTGTGGCATCCAACTTCTTCATGTTATCTTTGGACACATGACAATAGACCTTTGTGCCAAAGGTTCAGAAGTGTGACACATCATGCTTCTTGCCTGTGA
>APFE030381444.1:9779-99123 GCA_000404065.3 Pinus taeda | reverse complement strand
TAGCCACGTTGGCACAGGCCGTGGACTGTTTCCCTCTCTGAGGGTTTTAACCACGTCAAAATACTGGTGTATTGATCTATGATCTGTTTGTGAGCGGTGTCCTTTTGGTGTTCTGTCTGAGGAACTTACCCTGTAAATTCCTACAGACAATAGAAGGTTACATTATTGAATTTGCAGTCAAAGATCATCAGTTCTTTTCTAGAGCAGAAGCAATTTCCAAGTTTGGGTTGCGAGGAAGATTGTTGAAATAAATTCCCCTGTGGATCAAGGTATTGATGGTTGAAGAAAATCTACCACCATTCCAAGAAGATCGAATGGCCACTTAAAACCCTAGGTGCTGGGTTCGGTAATAAGGGGAGGAATGTTGTCGAGTTAAGGAAAATAAGGAGTTATTGCCATGGATCTAAAAGAGTTGCGCAAGGCATGATATTTTAGAGCATTGCGAAGGGTGAAAATAGATGACGAGTAGTGAGAAAGGTAGTTCCGATAGATTAGGTGTAGAAGGAGAAAGTTTCAAAGGATAGGAAAAGAGGTGATAGGTTCAACATCGTGAAACTATACCATGGATAGCCCCGCATTGTGGATAAGTGGATAGCATGAGGGACCTTCGTCTAGCGAAGTAGGAGAGGTCGGTGGTAGTTTTGTGGGGATCTCAGTTGGGACTAGTATGCCCCACTCAAATTTAGAAGGATTTCACATGCCCGAGCCACTTGTGAAGCTGATTATAATGTGAGGGGAGCATACTCCAGCAGATAATGACATGCACTGTGTGATGATGCATCTTTTCTTTGAAGATGAGTCGATCCCCATTAGCAAAAGCCCACAACATGCCACTACAACTCTTCCTCTCCCTAACCTTCCCCTGGTACGGTATCAAGATCCTGATCAATTCCTTTCTAAGTTAACTAAGACTATAAATTTCTAACATATACATTATATATATAGTATTGGTAGTTCTAGTGGAGGAAGTAGTTCCAATAGTGGTGTTTAGTCCAGTTCAGGTAGTCACTTTCAGTTGGCTTCCAAGGATTTGTAATTATTCAGTCGAGGCACACAATTATGGCTGGAAATATGGTCGAATCACTTACCCATTATCCAAAAATTTTAGAATGAGGTGGTGAAGATGTTGAGCAACATTGGTACATATGTGAAGTTGTTTGGAGGGCTCGACAAATTTCGAATGCCACAAAACTCCGCTGGTTTATTAAGTGGATTGATGCAAATCCCAATGTCATTATGGATGTTGTTAAACAAGAATTTCTTCAAGAAATTAAGTTAACTCAATCTAATCAGCAAGGCTTGGTGGAATTACTTGATATTCATCAAAGGGAGGTGGAATATGCTTGGCAGTGCATGCAGAGATTCAAAGATGCTATTAACAAACTGTCATATCCTATTGATCCTCGTCATCAAAGTGATTGTTTGATTAAATATTTGTTAACAATGACTAAGATTCTGTTGTTGCAACAGACGATTGATACACTGCAAGATGCTTTATAACAATCAATGCAAATTGAAGCAATGGTGGTATATCGCCAGGATTACAAATTGGGTGCTCCTTCTGCTCAGGATTACGTGACCTTTGTGACCTCAAGTTTGGTGTACACATTGTCTAGTCAAAGGACATAATGTCACAAAATTTCCGTGGCTCAAGGGTCCAGGACTATCTAATCTACTTATGGGACCTCCTCCACCACCACCACATAATCCCAGAGTTGCAAAAATTTCTTCAACACTAACATTTCAGGTTCTGATTCAGTACCATGTGTTCCCTCCACATCAAGGTATGCTTATGAACGAGTATTGTGAAATTTGTAGGTCCTTTGGCCACTCACCTCAGTTATGTTCTATTTTACAAAAGTATTCTAATATGCCCAACAATTTGTTTTGTGAATTTTGTGGGTCGCCCACACATCATAAGGATCAATGCTGGTCCTTAGATTCTTTGGATGACCACCTAGATCGTGCAACTTTCTGAGTTAATGACCCTCCTCAAGGACGAGGAGGAGGATCTCTAAGGGGAGGGAGGACATGAGGTAGAGGCCTAATCAAATGTTATAACTGTGACCAAGAAGGTCACATTAGAGGAAATTTCAGCCTAGAAAAGGCCTCCTAAGGAAAAATAATAAAATAATAGGAAAATAAGAAAATAAGAGCTATGAATTTTCGAGGGAAAAAAAGAAAACTACTTTTTTATTGTATTTTTTGCTTATCTCCTTGTAGGTTTACTTAAATTTAAAGTGTAGACACTCATTGGATGAAGAATTAACTTTTACATCCAATGAGTACCCATTATGGATACTTTTGAGAAGACCCACACTAATAAAAATTGAAGATACATTTAAAAAACATGTTCGACGCATTTTTTTAATGTATCTTCAATTTTATCATTGTGGGTCTTCTCAAAAGTATGCGTAATGGGTACTCGTTTGATGCAAAATTTAATTTTGCATCCCATGAGTGTTTACGCTTGAAATTTGAGTACAAATATAAGTAGATGAGCCAAAAATACAATTTAAAAAGTAGTTTTTTAATTTCCCTCCAAAATATTTACATCTACTTCTTTTTAAATTTGAAGTATTTTGATTGGTTTACATAATATTTACATGAAAATTTCATGGGTACTTCCAAAAGCTCTGGCTCTCATGGCAAACGCTGATGAATAATTCCAGAAGCTCCTTCAGTCCCAGTCCATTGTGTTTACTACTGAGACAGCTGCCGAGTTTGTTGGACAAGTTTCTGCAGTATTGGATGCATGGAATAATGGTGTTTCCGCATACACTAGCTTTAAGGACAATGTGTTCTAGACAATGCTAGAGTTGGGTCCTTTGTTTGCAAGTGAAACCGCTGTAACCAATGAAGTGCCAGCAAGCTAAGAGCTAGATGTATCAACAATGCATTGATTCGAGGGTGAGTCAATGGATTGTGGTCGGGGCCTGTTTGGTCCTTAATTTTTGGAAAATATAGTGAAAGACAGTTTCGAAAGGTAAATGGCTAAAGTGATTGGAAGAAGGTCGCCGAAAGTTTAAATGTGGCAGAGAATAAAACATTGGGACCTGTGCAGCCAAAAAACAGGGAAGCACGCTCGTGGAAGTAGGAAAATGGGGTCAATTTTGAAGGAATCAACAAGAAAAGGGGAAACGACTCGAGGATTTTGTAAAAGAGGACCAAATCAAAGCGATATCAAGAAACCTCTGAGAAGTCCAGATCAAGCGAGCGAGCCTATAAAGAAAAGAATATAGGGATGAATTCAACAACATTTTCATATATATTGAGTCTTTGTTCTAGGTGTATTCGGTTTTTTGGTGCAACAAAGCTTTCTATTTGCGCAAAAGTTCTAATAGATGCATTGTCTAATGTAATGTTTTGGTTGAGAGAGAGAGTCTCGTAGATCTATATGATCAATGTTGTAATGGTTGGCAATCTTAATAAAATGGAGTTAGGAAATTTTTGTGTTGTTTTGGTTTGATGAATGTGTAGCCCCCTTTTAAAAAAAATTGTTTCTTCTATGTGAATGGTGTTTCGGCTTGTTCTGTGATAATGCATGTTTTAGTTATAATATGGTTGCATAGATGATAAAAAGTTTATGGCGCAAATAATGTCCTGGTATTAATCTAGATCCCTTAAACATTCTTGTGGTTTTGGCTCACCTCGAGTGAGACGCTCCTTTGCAAAAGGGAGTGAAAATGTGACAAAAAGATAGACTATAACGACCTCTTTTTGTTGACAACTCAAGCCGAACCTAAGTCACTCTCATTTCGAAATTTTCCACTCACAATAACCATGTTTTAGATACCAATTATATAATAACCATGTTTAGATACCAATTATATAAAAAAATATGTCAAATACATTTCTTATACTAACCAATAAAAAAAAGTATGTACAGAGAACTAAATAAACATAATTGTAATAATGAATGAAAAATATACCCATTTAAACTTGAACTTGTGACCTAGAAACTTAAATTTATTATAACAACTTTCAACATTGTTCTTCAATTTTGATAAATTAATCCTTTACATTATCCTTCTCACATACAATAATATAACATCATTACTTTTTAGAAATAAGTGGAAGTGGATTCGTTAAAAGAAGAGCAATGAAATAATATTATTGCAACATAAAGGATCATGTAAACAAATTATGTTAATGCGGCAAATTTCCGAAACATTAGCCAAAGTCAAGGGGAACGGATACAAGTGGGAATTTGTCACATAAGTATGGAGGCCAAGGAAAGTAAAAAGTAATTGGTGGAAGTATCCACGAACGTCAGAGATTGCTAAGTCTTCTCCTTCTCCCCATGGTCACGCCAAGGACATAAAGGTTGCATCAGAAGTCGACTTACAAGACGACTTTTACGCCAAAATATGAAGATTGATGTATGATGCAAAAGGTATCCGCATATTAGTCATCACGAGCAGTTTGTCGACTTACTCCCCGCCACAGATATCAGTATATCAATGCAAGAAGACGCAAGGAGAACCCCACCCGCAACGTTGTTGCCGGCTGTGACTTTGCATACGATTAAAAGTCAAGCAGAGTCTCATTGGCGCGTGTTGACTGTGGAGTCTTCTGCACCGCAATTCCATGCCGTCCACCACAAGCCCGCTCTCTGTAGTTCTATCTCCTTCGTCTTCTTAATGTATTTGCAGAAACCGTTTATTGTCATTCGCCTCCTCTGTTCACTTGAAATTGCCTCAGACAGAAGAGCAGTGCAGATGATGAGGATATCTGTCTTTCTTCTTCCCAATTCGATGCCTCTCATTGTTCATCTTTCCCTTCTTGTTGCATCTGCTCTCCTCCTCTTCCTCTGTTCCACAACTTTATGTCTCGGCAGTCAATACCAGGATTGTTCTCCAGATCCATTTCCATGTGGGAAGTTTTTCTTCCGCTATCCATTTGGGCGAAATGGCAGCGGATGCGGTGACCCTGAGTTTCAGCTTCTTGACTGTGATGACCACAGCGGCCATCCTATGCTCAATATCAGTGGAGAGAAATATCGCATACTGAAGTATTTTTGGTTCGACTATCACATGACAATTGTTAACAACAATTTGTTTCGGAGTAAATGCGATCTTTCAGGTAACTACTCTCAATTCTGGTCGCCCGGCTCTCATTTTCGTATCATGGCCAAAACATACACCAATCTCACACTTTTAGGGCAGTGCGATAAAAGCAATAAGGAAATGTCTCAATTAAGACCCCTTCAGTTATGTGGCTACGATTGGTATTGCAATATTCAGAGTCCAGAAGACGGGGCACACTTCTGTGAAACTCATCTTCAAGTACCAATTGATGAGAATTACCTCACTCGGGAGTGGATTGTTATTCAGACTACACTGCAGCAGGGTTTTGAGGTAACATGGTGTGTCGACCAGAACAGAAATCAATGCTGTGATTCTTGTTTGGAAAGTGGCGGGCGTTGTGATTATAACACTTCAGCACAATTTCTTTGCTATGGTACAACATATCCAGCAATATCGCCCCCCAACCCGCATGGTACGTTTCCTCTACGCCTTCTACAAATTTAATTACAAAGTTCTATTTTCGAATTCTGTCAATATTATATTAATTACAAAGTTCAATTTTCGAATACTATACGCGGTATAAATGCTTCCTTCATTTGGATGTATGTGTATGGGTTTCCCGTTTTGTCAACTATTTATCCTCTTACCAAAAACTATGAATCCTTGTAGTTCCTGCATGTGTTTTTTTATCACTGCCAGACAGATGATCCAAAGCCGCCTGCCAGTACAGGATGTAAATATGATTTCTTCCGATTTAGTATCTCCGATTTAACGTCAAGATGAACTAAATCCTCTATTACCAGTAGCCGTATCCTTGAATCTGGCAATGTATATGTGTTTCCCGATGTGTCAAGTACGCAAAAACAGTCGATCGTTTCTATTACTCAATTAATAGTTGTTATGCTATGCCGCAGGTCGGAAAAACAGGTCCGCCATTGTAATAGGTAAATATAATTTCTTCCTCTCCAGTACATAAATCTCCGCATTGATCTCACGGTGATTACATGGATATTAATCTGTGCCTACTACCGCAGGTTGCTCTGTTGGAGGAACTGCGTTAACGGCAATAGCGCTAGTACTGTTTTTAATGTATTATGCGAAGGGGAGAAGCCCTTCTCGTAGCCAAGGTCGCGCGACGGATTCCAGCAAAAATGAGAGAAAGGACATGGGAGCATGTGTGCCCAGGCTTAAAATAGGCAATCTGTCTATATTTTCATACGAAGAACTTCGACGGGCTACAAATTGCTTCCATGAGGAGAACGAAATTGGGGATGGAGGGTTCGGCTCGGTGTATCTGGGAAGACTTAGGGACGAACAGACTGTGGCGGTAAAGAGACTTTATCAGAACGGGTCTAGGACACTTGCACAGTTCATCAACGAGGTGGCCATATTTTCGTCCTTGAATCATCCACATCTTGTTCGTCTTTATGGTTGCACATCTGCAGAAAGTCCGGAGCTGCTGCTCGTCTACGAATTTGTACCAAATGGGAATTTGGAAAATCATCTTCACGGCGATCGCAAAGAACCCGGGGGACTATCATGGAATACCCGTTTGAACATTGCTCTTCAAACAGCCCAGGCCTTGGCTTTCCTTCACAACTTTAATCCACCTATATTCCACAGA
Organism: Pinus taeda; assembly: GCA_000404065.3. Taxonomy (NCBI): domain Eukaryota; kingdom Viridiplantae; phylum Streptophyta; class Pinopsida; order Pinales; family Pinaceae; genus Pinus; species Pinus taeda. The sequence goes on along the minus strand of APFE030381444.1, from coordinate 92,469 downwards.
GATGTGAAATCCTCTAATATTCTCTTGGACGAGAATTTCAATGTCAAAATGGCCGATTTTGGGCTTTGCAGGCATATGCCTGTAAGTGTCTCACATGTCACTACAACCCCTCAAGGCACACCAGGATATGTTGACCCAGAGTATCACAAGTACTACCAGTTCACGGAGAAATCCGATGTGTACAGCTTCGGGGTAGTTTTGGTGGAGATAATCTCTGCCAAATTAGCGGTGGATGTAAATCGGGATACAAGGGAAATCAACCTTGCTAACTTGGCAATATCAAAGATTCAAGAAGGGGCTTTGCATGAACTGGTGGATCCGCAGCTGGACATGGAAACGAATGAGGAGATAAAGGTCACAGTAAGTGCTGTTGCACAATTGGCCTTCAGATGCCTGGCGTCAGAGAGCGATGACAGACCACACATGAAGGAAGTCGTTGCTCAGCTTGAGATAATAAAGGGCTTGTGGGATGTCTGTCCATCTCCACATGAGCAGTCAGTATCGTTTCCCACCGGTAAACACTGGCGATCGTTCCCGACCTCCGTGCAAGAAAAGTGGCCCATCACGGGCTACAATGCCAACGCCAGCGCATAAATTTCTCCACGATATGTAAATGGTTAATATTATATAGTTGACTATATACTTGCTTAGTATGATGTAAATATACCGAATAAAACATGAAGAATATTTGGTACTCCGAATATGTGAAATGAATGAAAGCTAATACTTTCATTTTGTCCGCCAACGCCAACCACGGCTCTTGATTTTTCAGCTTCATTGTGCAAAAGAGAAATTTAAAACTTTTTTTCTATCTATAAATTTGTAATTTTGCCTCTGCCTGAGCAATCCAAGCAAGGCGAAAACCTGTCGAGTAATAAGAAGTCGTGATTTTATTCTCCAATTATTATTGGTTGTTTTATCTCTATTCTTTTGTTTCGATCTGTCATTGAATTATTCTATGTTTGTTCTTGATTAGTAATATTTCCCTTTGAACTCATCAATTGGTATCAGAGCAAGAGAGCAAGCTTTTTGGTTGTTTTCTGTTTTTTTTGGAATTTTTTATAATTTCAAAACAAATTAACAGAGAATAATGCTCTGTTTCTTGACACAAAGAAACTAAAAATTGTTTCCTGGAGACAGAGTTTTACACATGTACAAAAAAACTTGTATTCATTAATAAGACTGTTGTTACAAAAAAAAGTCTTCCTCTTCCAAAGGGATTAATACAAGAACGCTTCAGTTCCAAAAAAAAATTACTCTGTCTTTCCTTGCAAATTGACGCTGTGCGTAAAATTTTTCTTCTTATTTTTACCTGCGTGTTACATTACATTACATAGTCAACAACAAAAAATCATTACATTCACGCTGCTTATATTATGTTTCATATTCAACAAATTTTTACTTGTGCTACTCCCGTGAATAAAAAAAAAACAATAAAATTAAAACCTTTACCTACATTTACCAACCACAGTAAATTTCATTAATTGCTTTACTGATAAAGCTGTCCGTCAATGAAAAATCTCAATTGTTAAGTCCATGGTGCAGGCCTGTACATCAAACCTTGATGTCAATCGGACGGCTATCAGTCAATATCGCACGGTCCTTTTTACTGAATTTTACGTGCCGGGGAAGGTTGTTTTGGCAAACGGCTCACACCATGTGTCAGTGTATGGGTGTGATCGCTGCCCTTGGAGAATTACCGGCATTCGGTAAAGGTGGTGCAGGGGAGCTGGCGGTTTTCTGAAACAAATAACGCTGCAGTTGAAAGTATCGTTTCAACACTCCCTTTTAATTTCAACTGCTGGGCTATCAGTCATACCCAGACATTTCCTCAAAAACTCAAAACTTTTCTGCCCCAATGGTTTGGTCAGAATATCTGCAACCTGTTCCTGAGTTCTGCGGTGTTCTAAAACAATTTCTCCATTGTTTACCAATTCCCTGATGTAATGAAACTTTGTGTAAATGTGTTTCGTTCTTTTATGAAACACAAAATTCTTGGATAATGCAATAGCTGAGCTATTGTCACAAAAAATCACAGTTCCTTTTGCTTGCTCTTGGCATAAACTCCTTAACATCATTCTCATTCAAATTGCTTGACACACTGCTGTTGTAGCTGCCACATATTCTGCCTCTGTTGTAGACAATGCTACAATAGGTTGTTTTTTAGAAGCCCATGAAATGGCTCCTGAACCCATGTGAAAAACATAACCGGATGTGCTTTTCCGATCATCTACACTTCTAGCCCAATCACTATCAGTGTATCCAATTAAATCTGAACATTTTGAAGTAGTATATAAAATGCCAACCCTTTTAGTACCTTTAACATACCTCAGAATCCTTTTTGCTGCCTGCCAATGTGCTTCTTTTGGCCTCTCGAATCTGGAAATTAAATTAACAGCATGTATTATATCCGGCATAGTTGCAGTTAAATACATGAGGCTGCCAACTATGCTCTTGTACAAACTAGGATCAAAATCCTTGTTGTTGTCCTCTTTGCTGAGTTTTAATCCCATCTCTGTGGGAGTGATTGCTGCTTTACTCTTCTACATATTGAATCTTTCCAACACTTCATTAACATATTTCGCTTGTGAGATAAAAATCTCATTTCCATTTTGTTCTACTTCTATTCCTAGGAAGTATCTCAGCAAACCCATGTCAATCATTTCAAATTCTTCTTTTATTACTGTTTTGAAATTTTCAATAAGATAATCATCATTACCTGTGAAAATAACATCATCAACATATAACACAACAATTAGTATTTTACCATCCTTTTCTTTGATGTAGAGGGTGGGTTCTCCCTCACACTTTTCAAATCCCTTTTCTAGTAGATAGGAATCTATCCTACTATACCACGCTCTTGGTGCTTGCTTCAGCCCATAAAGAGCTTTCTTCAATCTGCACACTTTTTGCTCTTGGCCTTTCTTTTCATAGCCTAGAGGTTGTTCAATGTAAACATCTTTCATTAACACTCCATTTAGGAATGCTAACTTCACATATATTTGGTAAACTTTCCACTTGTTCTGTGCTGCTATGGACATCACTACTCTCATGGTTTCCATTCTAGCAACCTGTGCAAAAGTTTCCTCATAGTCTCTCCCATACTGCTGCTTATATCCTTTGACAACAAGTCTTTCCTTGTGCCTTTATATTTTTCCTTCAGCATTACTCTTGGTCTTGTAGACCCATTTAACTCTAATGACTTCTTTTCCTTTTGGTAGTTCAACTAAATCCCATGTCTTGTTTCTTTCTATGGCATTGATTTCCTCATCCATAGCTTCTATCCATTTCCTATCTTTAATTGCTTCTTCGAAATGAAAAGGGTCATCAACATGACAATATAAAGCAAACAAAGAATTCATACCTTCATTTTTTGCCTCTTGGTCATAAATATCACTTAAATTTCTAAACTTCTTACCTCTTTCATTTGGTGTACAAGTGCTTGAACAAGCACTTGAATTTCCTCCTTGTAGTGTGCTTGGAGAAGCACTTTCATTTCTCCTCAAGGGTGTCTCTTGCTGCCCTTGTGTTGGTGTCACTGTTTGGGGATGTATTTCAACCATCCCCTCATCACCTTCATCATGTGACAAAGAGTTTTTAACATTTCCCAACATTCCTCCTCAATGAACTAAACATCTCTGCTTGGAAAAAACTTCTTGGTGGATGGGTTATACAAACTGTAAGCTTTGGATTCTTCATTGTATCCAATGAAAATACATTTCTCCCCTTTGTTGTCCAACTTCTTCCTTAGCTAATCTAGAATGTGTGCATAAGCCACACATCCAAAAACTTTCATGTGGGTGACTCCTTGCTTTCTCCCACTCCATGCTTCTTCCGGCACTCTGTTCATGACTACTTTTGTAGGACACCTATTCAAAATGTATGCTTCACAGTGTACAACTTCAGCCCACTAATCATTTGGCAAATTCTTTGCCTTCAACATAATCCTCACCATATCCATGATTGTCCTATTCTTCCTTTCGGCAACTCCATTTTGTTGCGGAGTGTACCTTGTGGTAAACTGCTTATGAATTCCATTTTCTCTACAAAAACGCAGAAATTTTTTGGAGATATACTCACCTCCTCTATCAGTTCTTAGAACTTTGATATGTAGCCCACTTTGGTTTTCTACAAGTGCTTTGAAATTGCAAAATTTTTCAAACACTTCACTTTTGTTCTTCAAGGAATAGACCCGAGTTTTTCTAGTAAAATCATCAATGAAGTTAGAAATTATTGGCTGCATGCAAATAATGGAGTTTGCATCTGTCCACATAAATATGAGTGGACAATCTCTAAGGGTGCTTTTACCCTTATGTTTTTCCCAGATGGAAAACTTTCTCTATGTTGTTTCCCCAAGATACAACCTTCACAAAGGCTATCTAGTTTCTCTATCAATGGTAATCCTCTTACCATTCCTTTTCTATGCAACAAGTTAAGACCTCCAAAGTTGAGATGTCCAAATCTCAAGTGCCACAACCAATTTTCATCTTTTGGTTCGCTTTGGAAAGCCTCTTGTGTAACTGTTGCTATTACTTCTTTATTTTTTAAATCTACTTTCATTCTGAGAAGGAACATCCTGTTCCTTGTCATCTTCACTTTAGCAATACATCGTTTGTTGGGCCTTTTATCCATGATGGTGCATACATCATTCTCAAAGAAAACATTGTATCCCTTTTGAACAATATGTCTAATACTTAAGAGGTTACACTTCATTCCAGGAACATAATAGACATCTGTTATGGTTTTCTTTTCACCTTTCCTTGTTAAGAGTTTTACTTCTCCTTTTCCCATAACAGAAACTTTACTATCAGTCCCAAGTGTGACTTGTGACTTCACACTCTGATCTAACTTAGAGAACAGGGCTATGTTTCCTGTCATATGGTTACTACAACCGGAGTCTGGAAACCATACATCTTCACTCTTTGTTTCAGCCATATTATATGCAAACAACAAATTATCTTGGATGATATTTTCTCTAGTGAAATTTGCACTAGTTATATTACTCGTATCATGCTCCTTCTTCCTACATTCATTTTCATAATGCCCATATTTTTTACAATAGTAACATTGGACATTGGATTTTTCATACCTTTGTCCTTGAGCATGATGTTGTCTACTTTGTTGGCTGCTGCCTTGGCCTTGGTTCTGATTTGGATTGCTGCCTCTTCCTTGAGCATTTGCTGGACTGTTTCTTCCACCTCTATTTTGGCTTCTTCCTCTTCCTCTCTTGTTTCCTCTGCCTTGACCTCTTCCTCTTCCAAAGGACATCTAGGTCTTGAAGGCATGTTCTAGAGATGAGTTTTCATCTCTACTCAATCTCTGCTCATGTGTTATCAGCGATGCATGTAGTTCATCAACTGAGAAGTTTGTGAGATCCTTTGTCTCTTCTATGGTGGTGACAATCACATCGAACTTTGAGGGTAGGACCCTCAATAGTTTCTCCACAATCCTCCTTTCTTCAAGAATTTCTCCATGAGACCTTATCTGTGTTACCAGACCAACAACTTGTGTGAAGAATGAGTAAATATTATCTGACTCCTTCATGTAGAGATTCTCAAAATCTCTCCTCGGCAACTGTAATTTTGTTGTCTTCACTTTCTCCATGCCGTGATAGGCTATCTTAAGAGTTTTCCATGCTTCTTTGGATGTCTTGGCTGTTGCTATCCTTGGAAACACACTCTCATGCACTGCTTGATATAAGAAGTAGAGGGCTTTATAATCCTTCTTCTTGTAGCTCTTCAACAGTTCTTTCTTTGCCGGAGTTAAGTTATTAAACTCATCTTCATTTGCTGGTTCTCCAAAACCATCTTCAACAAATTCCCATAAGTCTTGTGAGGCAAGCAAAGCTCTTATAGCTATTGCCCAATAGTCATAGTTTTTCCCATTAAATTATGGGAGCTAAGTATTGAAGATACCCATGCTAGTGCTGGCTCCAGCCATTCTTGCACTCTTAACTATGCTTCAAAATATTTGACTGTGTATTTCAAATAACTGACTGTGGAGGACAGTAACATAAAAAACTAACTTGAGAAATACCTTGGATTCTTTTTTGACTGAGTCTTCACTCTACTGGAGAAGTTGCTGCAGCAATAAATCCTTCCTTCAGCTTCTTTGACACCTTCAAAGAGCCTGGACAAGCTCTGATACCATGTTAAGAATTTCTGATAATTGCAAACAACAACTAAACAGAGGAAAAATGCTCTATTTGTAACCCAGGAAACTAAAAGTTTGTTTGCTGAAGACAAAATTTTACACATGCACAAAAACACTTCTATTCATTAACAAAATATTGTTGTTACAAAATATTATTCCTCTATCAGAGGGATTTCACCAAGAGAACTACTACAGATGCAGTAAAAAAAAACTTCACTGTCTCCCTGAAAAAATTTACTCTCTCTTCAGAAAATTTTACGCTACTATGTGTAAAAATTTTCTTTACATTCACTGCTCTGTGAAAATTTTTCAATCTTCAACTACAAAAAATTACATTCACTACTGTGTGAAAAATTTTGAATACATACACACTGCTGTGCATATTGATTTCATATTCAACCAAACATAATTCCCTTCATGCTGTTGCGTATTCCATATGCTCGTTTTCTCAACGAACAACACTTACATTTCCTTAACCAAGAAAAAGATAACCCATGTGCTTTTACGCTTCTACCTATTACATTGCATATTTTTTAACAATAAGAAAACCGTGACCATACTTTTCTTTTAATCATGCCATACTCCCATACATAATAGACTAAAATCTTTTACCTATATTTATGACCATAGTAAATATTCATTAATGCTTCACTGATATAAACGACGGTCAAATATGAAACTTCTACTTCACGTCAACTTCATGTGCAGGTCAGTACAGCAAACTTTGGTTTCAATCAACGGTGGTCAGCCTTGCTTTTAATCGAACGGCTGACGGAAATATCGCACAACCTCTAACTGTTGAACTTTATGCTCCAATGAAAACTTGTTTTGGAAATTTGTTGTGGACACGTGTCAGATGGTGATTTTCATCGCAGCCTCCGGAGGAAAAACCACTTGCTCGTGAAAAGCGGTGCGATGGAAGGCTCAGCAGTTTTCTGGAGTAATGAATGCGACAGTTGAAAGTACATTTCAACAATCTCTAGAAGCCTGATTTTATATGTTATTTTATTATAGGTTTTTTTAAAAGGTAAAATTATTATTTTTGAGTGAGATATGAAAGTATGTTACTATTATCATTTTCATATATTTTTGCTATTTTGGTTTGTTTTCGTGGTTAAATTGAGTTAGATCACTTCTTACTTCTTGATAATAGTTTTTTGGTGATCAGTCATTAGTAATGTTATTTGATATTTGGTTTATTCTATTAGTATTGGTAACACTTTTTACAAAATAATAGATGAGTAATTAATTGGTTTTGGATAGTGTTTATACTTTTTTTGAAATGGTTTAAAGTTTTACTTTAGAATTTTTTATTTGTGATCATGAAGTGTTTGATTTTGATTTATATTTTATTATTTAAAGTAGATTGGGATATTAAATTTGTTTTTTCATAGTCTTTTAAATTGGAAACTCGACTAATAGTAGTGTTGTTGCAAGTATGCAGTTTCTACCACACTTATCTCAAAGATAGCAAGGCTTCCTCTCAAAAAAAAATTCCTGGGGTTGCAGCTCTCCAAAGCATATCAGGTTGACCTCCCTACCATGGTATTTTTAAAACTTCAAAATAATAGTGAATAGATTACTGTGAGGAGAATATAGCACATCAAATGAAAATATTTCTAATACGATCTACAATCACATTTTAAATTTTTAAGTTCTAGCTTCTCCCCTTCAAAGGTGGCACCAAACAATTAAAATATAGTGTACTCAGAAAGTGATCGGAAAATTTAGAAACACTCATGTAATTTTAGCTGAGGACCATCACATTGTTAAACTTGAGTTTTTAGAGGAGAAATTCCTCTGTTTTGGAGTATTAAACATATTATATTGAATCTTTAAAAAAGTATGTAGATTGAAAATTTTTAAAGATTTTTGAATTTCAAAGTTAAAAGAGCATATGGTTACCGTAGATAATTTCTTTGTCGTTACCATGGATAATTTCTTTGTTCGCTTCGCATGATGTGGCTTCCGTTGATATTTAACTTTGAAGTTCAAATTTCAAGCTATTTTCAATATGTAAATTTTAAAAATGTTAATATGTGAATAAAAATAGAAAAAAAGAAAATTATCGTTGAAGATGATAATCAACATGATAAGTTATTTCCATTTGATACCTATCTAGTATTTTAAGCACAAAACTCATTGACTTTTCCAATGGAACATATCATTTTTTTTTGCAAACTTATGAGAGACTAACTTGAGTTATATATCTTGTAGAGTGTTCGAAATGGAAACAACTTGAAGCTCTTTCAGTGTAATATCCACAAAAAGAAATATTTTCTTCTTTTGATTTAGATTGGAGTATGATTGGAGGTAACAATGTGGCTTGTATCAAATCAAATAGATATTATGGGTTTGTTATAGGGGAGATAAAAAATCTATTGTATCCAAAAAACTTTAGAAAAAGTTTTAGCAGAAAATCAAAAGAAGAAAATATTGGAAATCAAAATTATAGAGTTGACTTGCCATTTGAATATATAATGTAAGCATTTTTCTACTAATTTTTTCTTCAAATAATTTTGTTTTAAATTCATTTTTTGACGTGCTAATATCTTGTTGTTTCTTGCAAGTTTTGGCATTCATATGGGCCACAAGATTATCAAGATATTGATGCATTGTCTTATGATATATCAAAAGTACCTGAAAAGGGGATAGGGAGTCCTCCAGGTCGTAAGCATCTAAGACATGGTTGCACATGTCATTTTAGTGTTCACATATCTAAGAGAACACCAGAACATGCCTTGATCACTTATGTTGAGATGAACCATATAGATATTATAGGTAAACCTTGCCATGGACAGGAGGTTGATGATTTTGTAGGCACAAGGTCATACCATGCACCCCATGTTAGTAATGAACTACATCAATGGGTAGAAATATGTTTGTTGTTGGGAATGTCAGATGAATGTGTACATCACAAACATTGTGAATTAGTGCATGATAAAGTAACATCATCTAGAGTTGAGTTTGATTGAAATGATTTTTTTACTTGTGACGGCATTCGCAATATAGAGAGGAGATTGAAACATGCCCAATACATGTTTGATAATAATGATGCTCAAAGTGTGCATATATGGCAAGCAGTGAATCCTGATAAAGTATTTTACTACTTAGAGTTTGAAAATGCCATAGATGATGAGGGACACACTCCATTCATTTTAGGCATTCAACAACCACTACAACTAGAATGGATGAGAAAATATGGTCATGATAGTACATTAGCAATGGATTCTACATTTTGGACAAATCGCTTTAAGGTATATTTGGATTGTTATATATTTTCTTATTATCATTTTTTATTTATAAGATAATCTAAGTATATAACTAATTTCTTATTTTACATTGCTATGTATTTTCTTATCATCATTGGTTATTTATAAGATAATCCAAGGATATACCTAATTTTTTATTTATTTTTATGCAGTTTCAACTTTATACATTATTGGCATTTGATTCCCAACATAATGGTGTTCCAATGGCATGGGTTCTCCTGTCAAAATCTATGACTTTCGATATCACCAAGTGGATACGTGCCATGTTTAAGCGGCTAGGTGACATTATGCACAACCACAAAAATGCAAATTCTGCACTTGAGGAGACCAACAAATTTCTAAATGACTTCCAAGAGGAAACCACCTTTGTTGACTACTTTCTAGCATGATGGTTAGACAAAATAGGTTTGATTTCTGTAGCTTTAATTTTCATATTTTTGGTATAATTGTATTGACTATTGACATTCTTTATTTTGTGTTAATCAGAAATGTGGGAAAAATGTTGTCATCACTTAAAGCATGCCGGACAAGAAACAAATGGCGCTATTGAGTCCTACCATTTACATTTCAAACAAGTTCTTTTGAAGTCAATACGAGCAGCTTCACATCGTCGAGTGGATTGGTTGGTGCATCAGTTGTGTTCAGTGGTCCACATTTTTTATTGGTGGCATCAATGTGCAAAGGAAAATTATTTCCGTAGAAACTATAAGGTGGAGAAAATAGAAGCTCATTCATGGTGAAGTGCACAATCTATTCCAGATTGTAATGTGACGCTGCACCACTCAGATTCTTCAATAGCATGGGTGCAAAGCCAGCATGGGAGAGATTAAAGCTATAAAAGATTGAGTGTTTTAACACCCGAATTTGCAATTTTGTTGGTTAATTAATTATTTTTCTCAGTGGTTAGATTGATTTAGAGGCCCGAGTTATATTCCACACAATCTCCATCCAGTGTAATCCAAAATTAAAAATAGACATGCTAGTTTGGAGATTCTCTTATAACTCTAAATCTGGTAGGAGAGAATTATCTTATCTCAAGATAGCTTGCGTGAATCTGGTGGGCCTTGAATCGAAATGCAAACCTATAAAAATTCTATTATATTAAAGTTAATTTGATTTTTATGTTGTATGAATTAGTTCATTCAGATGTTTTTTTGTTGGGCATTATTTTTGGATTTTCATTTCAATAAAAGTAAGGGAATATATGTTTAAATTTCATCATAAGTGTAATTTTTTATCATGATATTTGATAATATCAATTACTTAATTATTTATATTAAATTATAAGTATATCAGTATTATTTAAATTCCAAATTTACCAATTTTATATGTCATCAAAGGATTTGTTAAAAGTAATGATATTTAAGAACATATTTTATTTAAGTGTAACTTCAATTTAATTTAATTAACATTTCCTAGGATACTGTAAAAGCTTGATTATCTTCGATTGTGGAAATATGACAATAGTGACATGGTAGGAATACCATAATATCATCTTTTGTAGTGGAATAGGATAACTTATGGGTTTAATGTATTTTGTTTTAAAGAAAATTGTGAAGTAGCTAGTCCTTAAAGCGTCACAATTTTTTTCTCTAAGACCATTGTGGTTGCAACAACATTGAGTTAAGTTTGTATAGAGTATACATTATAATTAAACATATATGATAATTAATAATAAATTATTTATTATCAAACTCATATAATATATTATCATATTATAACTTGAATGTTAAATGGGAAAATTATAATTGACGAGTTTATGTATACTAGGATTGCATTTTTATTCATTGTTAAATTAAGTTAGAATATTTTATCTAAAAAATATGTGAATAATTTTTATTTGGCTAAAAACATTTTGATTAAAATGTTAACTTAGTTTGGTTTTATCCATTTTAATAGTTTACAAAAATTAGTAAATGAAGTATTATAATGTTTAGAAGATATTTTATTTTGGATAAGAATTACTACATCATCTTTCCAATCTTATATTAAAATACCTAACTTTAGGAATAAAGCTAATCATAATACCTAATTAATGAAATATATTGTAAATAGATAATATTTATTAATAATTAAATTTTATGAAGTATTGACAAAAAAAACTGCACACATCTATATCATAAGTATACTCTAAATAACATATGTAGGCCTTCTAGACTACTTAGTCATTAAAACAACAAAAAAGTTGTTATGACTTTTGATGTCATATTATAAATTAAACCTTAATTTGTTACATTCATAGATTCTTTCTCTTCCTAATGTTTTGGAGGTATCTTTTCTCTTGTAAAGTTATTTAAGGTTCTCATTTTCTTAATAACAATTCATTTTAACATTTAATCTATAAAAACTCATATCATGAGTGGGATTTCTCATATCATTGTGAAATGCCACACAAAATAATGTAGACAAAGCATCATTCTATAATTATTTATTTCAATGAGTTTCCTTTCATATTCCTAATAATTGTAGATAATTTACCAAATATTTATTCTCAAAATGCCTCTCCCCTAATTTTGTCATATCATTAAAAGTTGACATTTTTATTCCACATCTTGTAAGATAGTTTCCAACATTTATGTGTTTCTTCTTGCATCGAGTATTATATTTATATAAGTATCTATTTTTTTAGCCACCCTATATCCTAAAGATTCCATGGTACATTTTTGTTCTCAGCAATAGGCTTAGTGTTTGTTAAGTTGGGCTTTCAATATCTTGAAATACTAATACAAAACCTTAGTGTTTTAGTTACAACTCATTTTCTCTTAAAAATATTATTGGCTAGAATAATCCATGATTCTACTAACCCCTTTTTCACTTTATTACAATTTTGTTAAATTTTGAAATAATCATGTCATTTGTTAATTCATAATTGTACATAGAAAAAAATATGAATTTTAAGAAAAAAATCAAACTATAATAATTTCCTTTAAAGAAAAATATATCAAATAAAAATTACTTGAATAAATTTGAAATTTTATTTTTTTAACACTATACAAGTAATTTTTTAATCAAAATTTCTTTGATCTTAAAAAATCCATATCTCATTCTCTATATGTAAAAATAAAATGAGCCACTGAAATCTTACATCCATGGAAAATATACTTTTATCCTTAGAAAATATACTTTTAGTATAATTTACATTTTACAATGATCTAGAAAATCATAAATACATAATGTCATGATAATATTTCTTTAACATTAATATATTTTTTTCTTTTTACTTTAATCAAAATCACAATAATAATTCCATTGAGTGACAAATAAATTATTTCTCAAAACTATTGTTGCATTCCTTTTATTCAAATCAAATGAATTAGTCATAATTAAAACATATATCCCAACAAACAAACATATCCAATCTTACAGAAATGGATGGAAGACATCACAAATGAGTTCAAAACAACATTGACATTAACAACTTTAAGGTTGGGCCGTCTGATTGGTCAATCTTTCCAACAAATACAATATGGATTTGGACATACATTGGGGTATGAAAGGGATTTCTTGGAGAGGATGGTCACTCATAAGCACTCATGTACATCATCTAGCTCTGCACACCTTTCTCCCTAACATAGGGTTCTAGAAGGAAAATAAAACATTTGTTGATGAGATTGATAAAGCTGTTACTTGAGACAACGAAAGAAATACAAACAAGTGAAGGTGAGAAATATATACCTCAATCATGTAGGTTAAAATCAAATGATTTATTTAAAACATGTTTCATCTAAACTTACAAAGTAATGCTAGAGAATTTGATAATTCTATGGTTGGTAATGGAGGATATAAAAATCTTGTTAAAGATTACTTCAAGTGAAACAACTAAACTAAGAAGTTTGAATTATGTACCAACATCTATTATGTTCGTTTTTTTTTATGAACTCTACCATCGAAGAGAAACTAAAAAGGAACATGAAATTTCACCTCCACAGGGTGTATGACTGTGTGGATAGGGAATTTCTCTCAATGATCCTGTATAAAAATGGTTTTTTGCACAAGCATGTGAAGTGGATAATATCTTCCATAACATCAACGTCTATGGTTTTTCTCATCAACGGGGTCCCATCTCATTTCTTCAAATTTATAGGGGGCTTCTGATGCAGGAGCATCCAACTAGAGGTGAACACAGAAGAAGACTTTGTCTCACAGGTTGACACGTTACTATTTCTGAGTTTTTTAAATTTTCTTAGTTAATAGCATTTAGGACATAGTAGTAAGTTTTGTTTTATTTTCATTATGATGTTTTCTTCTGAATTTATGGTTTTAAGTTAATTTCAGAATTTAGACAAACGGAAATAAACAGTTGCCATGAGTAACTACATGTAACTATTGACAGTTTTTGAAACTGTTCAACAAATCATACAAAGAGAAAAAAATGAAACATTGTAAGATTGATTCCATCATAGCAGAAGAAGAATAGAATTACACAATTATTCTCTGGAAGCATCTGTATCCATTTGCAGCAAGAAGTTACATTTATTCCTGATTAAAACAAATTGAGTGTGTTCCTAAACAGTAATATAGCACTGGCAGATTAATTTCTTACAGACATCGAAAATCCCAGAACCAGCAGGCCGCCAAAGGCCTTATGAAAGTATGTAGGATGGATTAACCAGTAATAAAGTCGAACGAATGTAGCAACTAATTAGTACAGTTTCCAAAGCATACAAGGAGTCGGGCCGCATTATAGCTGAATGACGATAGAGAGATAATTTGCAAGCAAAACAACACAGTCATGAAAAGTCAATACAGTTCCAGGTACCATATAACTCAAACATTCTCATTTTCCTTTCACAAAGTCTGTATATCATCTATATTCAAAATATCCAGAAATTTATAGTCCCCATCAAAATACAAAACCGTAACAAAAGAATCCAAATCATGAAACCTGGGTTCAAAACCCCCAATCTACAACCAAACTGAGTGAGCAACTGTGTATCAAAACTTTACAACTGGACGGACTGGGGTTCAAAACCCCTAACTGTTAAACCGAAAAACAAACAAAGACTATACACAAACATTCGACTATGTGTAGGCCTGAGGGCATTTCTACATAATGCCAATGATGGAGGAAACAACACAAGGTAATTGGAAGAGAGGTCGAGGCCCTCAGACTAGAAACTAGACAACAGACAAATTTTATGGAAAGACCTTACCTGGTCTAACAAGCCACAACAGGAACATAGGCCCGCGACTGAAGCACCGACATCCACTTGCAATCACAGTATAGAGGAGAAAAAAAACTAGAAGGATAAGACCCTAATCGAAAAGAAGGAATAGAGCAAGGGTTTGTTGGCTCATACTTACTAGAGGAGGAGCCGAGCTGTAGAAGACCTCGACAGGCCATGAACCACCAAGAACCCCCTACTCAGAAGGTGCAAGACTTTTTAGCAAAGATAGTAAGTAAAAATAAGGAGTTGAATCAAGGAGAGAAGGCTTACCTTGCCAAATTGATGAGCTGTAAACAAGGACTGGGTCACCTTATGGCCGCAACCCGAGACAGTAGAAAAACAACCAATTAACTAGAGAAACGACCATACAAAGAACTGAAGATACAAAACAGTAAACACACTAAGAAAAACCCAAATCAAGACCAACAGAAATAGCACCTTCAAGAGAGTAATCAACACCATTTGTGGAATGGAGGAAACCCTCCACAGGAGCAAACGAAATAACGACCACAGAGCCGAGGTTCAAAATCGACGGGAGAACCGGCAAGCAGGCAATCACAAACAAAGTTTCCATACCACCAGGCAGAGTAGAGCACGTGGTCAAGCACCATTAAACCACTATCAGAACCACAAACAAACAAATTAACAACCCTCACAACAACAACAAACAATTGTTGCAAATTCCAAATGGAACGAGGGTTTAGGGTGTAAGAGCAACAGGTGGTCGAATGAAGTTCGAGGCTGGGACAAGTGTCCCCCTCGCACCAACCACATGTACCATTTAATTAATTACACAATGAAACGAATCAACCACCAAATATCCAAAGCATTTGTGAATGTAATTATTGGGTTAATCAATATATTAATTATTGACAGATTATGAGGGTTATGAGGGTTGGTCCCATCAGCTTCGCTAGGGATGTGCACTATCTCTGCTTCTTTTCATTCTGATCATGGATGCCTTCAATAGGGGAGTTAAGGCAAGGTTTGAGGAAACATTGGTATATGGATGAAAAATCTCCAAAGGATGAAAAATTTCTCAGTTGATGCTTGTTTATGACACACTGTGTGCTCGTGAAACAATACTCTCTAAGTGGGTCGCTTTTCATAGGATCTTCATGGATTTCGATAAATCTTTTGGGCTCTACATAAACAAATACAAAATTTGAACTAATAGATGTGGTGGTGGATGACTTAGAAGTACTTGAAATAGCGTCCCTGTTTGGAATAAAAATACTCTTTATGATAGATGGTTTTAAATACCTGGGATGTTTTCTAAAGCTCAGCAAGTACTTATTGAATGATTGGGAATGTCTTCTTCCAAAAAAAAACATGATTTTGTTGGGACCAAAGATGGTTGACATTGGGTGGAAGAGTCATTATGACAAAGGTTGTCTTGACTAGCATCTCGATCTACTAGATGCATCTCTTTCATCTTCCCCAATATTTCATTAACAAGATAGACTCAATGGTGGCTAAGTTTTTTTGGTCTTTTTTTTGGTGTAGTAAAGAAGATCCATTTAATTGGGTTAATGTCCATTGCCAAGTCGATTATATGTGGAGGTTGGGGCATTATTGACACACGATCCTTTAACCTAGCCCTTTTCGCAACAAATTTGTTGAGGTTATTTTGTGAGAAAGGGCTCTGATAGAGCATATGAATACAAATACTCTCTTCAATGAATAATCGAGGAATGGATTGTTGAGGGGGCACATTCATCTAGCCGACATTCCATGATTTAGAGAAGTATTAGAGTTGTCCTACCGTGGCTAAGCAGTAACCTTCAATGGGTGGTTGTAAATGGACAAAGGATCCACATTGGTTTGGATTCCATCAAGGGTTTCAGTGGATGCCACTCTCTTCCAATAGAAATAATCAAATCTCTTTCCTATATGGCGATGAACACCCTTGTTGGCCTGTGGGAGAGATATAGACTTATCCGTGTTGCTCAGCATTGGTCACATGCATGGAAGATTGGTTTATAGGAGGACATGACAACTGAGTGGGAAGACTATCGCAGTAGTCTATGCATGGTCAATATCCACTTATCACTAAGTCTGGATAAGCTAGTGTGGGGGGTGAGGAGGGGGGCAGATGGTCAATGACAGAATCCCTCTCAAGGAGGCCTACGACCACATCACTTTGAACTCTCTTCCCCTACCGTTAACAGAATTCACCTTGCTCATTTGGAAATGGGATGCTCTCTTGAAGCTAAAATGCTTCTCTTGGCTTGCCATCCATAATAGAGTATTGACCTAGGACAATCTTCTCAATGCAGTCTTTTCTAACCCTCGATGGTGCCTGCTTTGCAAGTTGGATTTAGAGAATGGCCCACACCTATTCCTCTGCTATCATTTTTGCCTCTAAAATGTGGGCAAAGGTATCAATTCATTTTGGAATCCCTACTGTTATTAATGTACCTTCCATCCATTATTGCATACTCCTTTGGAACTACAAAATGAAGGCCTACAAGATTGTCCCTCTCGATGTTCTATGGGGCATCTAGAGCGCTTGTAATGCCCTTAATTTTTAAGGAAAAGCTTTGGACATCAAATGAGGTACTATAGGTATAATGGAATTATTCCAAGAGATTGTCTCTTGGCAACAAAAAATCCCTCATCGATCTATCTCTTATTCTGATGTGGAGATAATGTATCCAATATGTTTCTTTGATGGGGATTCCTCCAGTGGTGACTGTGAATGTGCGGTTGTTCTTCAATTTAACCTAGATGTTCACTTCCATTTCTCCTCGTATGGTGGTAGAGGACTAATGCGGGAGCAACCAGCAACAAAGAAGCAAACGTGGACCAGAGGATCAGAACAAAAGAAAAGTGTGATTTAAAGGAGAAAAATAGATTTAAAAAAAAAGATAAACAAGATTTAAAGTGTGCATGCATGAAGCTTTTGTGGAGAAAGTCAGGAGAGGATAGGATTGATCCTTCCTAAAATTCTTATATAAATGTAATGTGATAGGATGTGAGATGTATCTGTTTGGTGAGGAAAATTGTGAGCGATCAAGATGTAGTCGAGTATGAGCTTGTTCTAAGGCTACAATGCCTTAGATTTAAGCGATGTTTGTATATAATCAAAATAAAATACTTTGTTGATTCCTCATGTCGAGCTATGTATTTCGTAGTTAAATTTATGAATTTATTTCTGTGTGTGAGTTTGTTGGTCGAATATTGATCACCCGTGGATCGATCGCAGTCTAATATCGTTTAAACATTATATGTGTGATTGTCCCATTATATTTTATATGTGATTGTCTATTATGAGTATACAGGTAAAAATCTGTTGGCGTGTAATATACATTTTCTCCATAAACGCAGCTTCTCCACTGAATAACAATGGAAAATTCAGGGACTACGTTGACAAATCCTGCTGGGCCCTGTCGATTCCATTAGGCGTGAAAGCCACTTTTCTGAATTTATTATAGGCGGCTCTTAAATACGGATCGGATTATAGCAGTCATTGAACAGCGTTAAGATTACTGTAAGATGAGTGTAATATTGTTGTAGGCACTTCCAGTAATTGTAGAAGAGTGGAGCTCGCCGTTTCACCCCATCATTTCCATCGGGAGGAAAGCCAAGCTAGCTGGAAGGTTTCATTAAATGGGTTAATCGAACGTTAGCCGGATCCGCCACGAATCTATGGAGAAATGGGGATGTATGGTGGAAACAGCGGCAGGAGGTTGTTAATCAAGCGCAGAATAAGAAGCAGGGGTTTGGACTGAAGGGTGGTCTGCAACGTCAAAGAAATTGAAGTCCGATTTGTCCAAGTCAAAGTCAAGGATCCATTCCAAATCGTTTGAATCCTCGGATTGAAAGGAAACATAAAATTGAACTGGAATGAAGATCCACGTCAATAAATTAAGAAGTTTTAAAAGTTAAATCGCTTCCGACCAGACTTGTGGGCGATAACCCACAGGTCTAGGACCTTCTTTTTTTAAAGAAATTGGGATTTGGGCAACCCCCAAATTCTCAGTTTCATCAGTTGGTATCAGAGCCCAGAAAAGATTCTTGAGAGAAGAAAGAAGAATGCAAGTAGAAAGGGAAAGAGGTAGAGTTGTGTTAAAGATGGAGAATTTATGGTCCTGCTATTGTGCAGATGGTGGCAGCTGAAGGTGAGAAAATTTGCAGCAACCTAGAGAAGGATGCCAAAAGACCGAGTGCGGAGGGCTTGGTGAGGTATCGTGTAACAGAGGAGGCTGTTACTGTAGAGGTTGGTTGCAGCTCACAGAAATCATGGAAGCAGTTATAGTGAAAGAATGCAGTGGATAAAATTGCTATTACGAAGACCAAAAGCATATGACGAGGAGGTCATAAATTTTTGTGCCTCGGGAGTCTGATGCGAGAGCAACCAGCAACAAAGCAGAAAACGTGGACCAGAGGATCAGAACAAAAGAAAATTTTGATTTAAAGGAGAAAAATAGATTTAAAAAAAAGATAAAGCAGATTTAAAGCGTGCATGCATGAAGCTTTTGTGGAGAAAGTCAAGAGAGGATAGGATTGATCCTTCCTAAAATTCTTATATAAATGTAATGTGATATGATGTGAGATGTATCTGTTTAGTGAGGAAAATTGTGAGCGATCAAGATGTAGTCGAGTATGAGCTTGTTCTAAGGCTGCAATGCCTTAGATTTAAGCGATGTTTGTATATAATCAAAATAAAATACTCTATTGATTCCTCGTGTCGAGCTATGTATTTCGTAGTTAAATTTATGAATTTATTTCTGTGTGTGAGTTTGTTGGTCGAATATTGATCACCCGTGGATCGATCGCAGTCTAATATCGTTTAAACATTATATGTGTGATTGTCCCATTATATTTTATATGTGATTGTCTGTTGTGAGTATACAGGTAAAAATCTGTTGGCGTGTAATATACATTTTCTCCATAAACGCAGCTTCTCCGCTGAATAACAATGGAAAATTCAGGGACTGCGTTGACGAATCCTGCTGCGCCCTATCGATTCCATTAGGCGTGAAAGCCACTTTTCTGAATTTATTATAGGCGGCTCTTAAATACGGATCAGATTATAACAGTCGTTGAACAACGTTAAGATTACTGTAAGATGAGTGTAAGATTGCTGTAGGCGCTGCCAGTAATTGTAGAAGAGCGGAGCTCGCGGTTTCACCCCATCATTTCCGTCCGGAGGAAAGCCAAGCTAGCTGGAAGGTTTCATTA
Organism: Pinus taeda; assembly: GCA_000404065.3. Classification (NCBI taxonomy): domain Eukaryota; kingdom Viridiplantae; phylum Streptophyta; class Pinopsida; order Pinales; family Pinaceae; genus Pinus; species Pinus taeda. The sequence continues at coordinate 72,689 of APFE030381444.1, read as the reverse complement.
AATGGGTTAATCGAACGTTAGCCGGATCCGACACGATCTGCGGAGAAATGGGGATGTATGGTGGCAACAGTGGTAGGAGGTTGTTAATCAAGCGCAGAATAAGAAGCAGGGGTTTGGAGTGAAGGGTGGTCTACAATGTCAAAGAAATTGAAGTCCGATTTGTCCAAGTCAAAGTCAAGGATCCGTTCCAAATCGTTTGAATCCCCGGATTGAAAGGCAACACAAAATTGAACTGGAATGAAGATCCACGTTAATAAATTAAGAAGTTTTAAAAGTTAAATCGCTTCCGACCGGACTTGTGGGCCATAACCGACAGGTCCAGCATCTTGTCTTTTTAAAGAAATTGGGATTTGGGCAACCCCCAAATTCTCAGTTTCATCAAGGACACAATGGTAGGGCTGAGTTATTATCTCTTTGGGGCACCCTCCAGTGTGCGTCCTCGCTTGGCATTGACAAAATCTCAAACATTGGAAACTCCTTATCTACAATTAACTGGGTGAAAGGAATCTCATCTCTTGATGTCCCCAATCTCTACAACTAGTTGCTACAAATTACAAATGTCCTACCTCTCATCCCGGAAATCCACTTCAGGGATGTCTATCGGGAACAAAATTTGGAGGCAGATTCTCTTTCCACTCTCGGCCTCTCCATCTGCCTTGGGCTCATGTTCTTTGAACTCTTTTATGGTGGTCAGAGCAATGACATGGTTTTTTTTAGATCTAATTCCCTCCCCTATCTTTGGTTTTTTTTTTGTTTCCATTTTTGCGTTGAACTAAATGGCTTTTTGTTGGTTTCGCCTGTTTATTATTTCCTTTTTTTGTGGTCAGTGATGCATCTCTGCACTCTTTCGATTGATGATTTGACACTACAATAGATTATGTCATGAGACAAATGTTGGTGGAACATACTTACCCTTGTCTGCAATCTATCTTGTAAAGAATCATGAATATATAAAACTTTTTCTTTATTGAATGAAAGTTCTGTTTTTTCATCTAAAAAAAGAGATCCTTTTGTGCTATAAATTATTTATTCTTGTAAAAAAAATTATTTCATGATGATTACCATAAAATATTTGAGGATTGTATTCAAAATTGTTGATTGATTCAAAATCTCTAATACAAGTCTTTCTTTTGACTCCCTTGATGTTTAATGACATTAGAAATACTTTGGGGAACTTTTTAAAGTACGATGTAAATGATTCATTGTGAATTGTTCATGTATGCAAACAATTGTATCAATATTAACCCTTGTAAAAGTCTTCCAAACTAAATGAAGCTGAAACATGAAAATTTTAAATAAATTTAATACTTGGTTCAGAAAACTATTTTTAATAATTAACACAATCATTGCCATTAAATAGGCCAGCAATTATAAGAAATATATCTTAGTGTTATAAATATTCTAGAGAAAAAGAAAATGAATAGTCATAAAAATTGACAACCATAAGATTTTTATTTTTGGAATGTTGAAAAAGAAAATATTGGATTTTCCCATTTTAAAATTGAAAAAGACGAACATATCCCATTTCGTTGTCGCAAATGCCATGAACATGGACATATGTTCAGGGAATGCCCTTTGAATGTCCAAATACAATCCTCCGCAAACGAGATCTCCAAAGACTCGGAGGGGTTTGTCAAAGTCCCACACCACCGTAGACATGCCAAGAAATCGAATGCAGCCCCCTCCTCGTCCAATGGGCAGAAAGATGTCCCCCCTGGCCATAAGAAACTGGACTCCACGAACAGATACCAGATTCTCACCCCGCAGGATCCCTCTGACCTTCCGCCTCAAAAAGACTCTCAAGCCTCTTAGACACCTCCTTCTGCTGATTCTATCATTCGAAATACCCTGCGCCCCTCTGCATCGGAGATAATCGGTGCTCCTCTTAACTAAAAGTTAAAAATGCCAGTGAAAGAAACAGATTTGCAGCCCTCAGATATGGACCTGGATGCTGCTCTAGCTCTCAGCCTGCATGAGGGGACCCTAGAAGATCATCTGAGTACTCCCATCAACATGGAAGAAGACATAGAGAATGTAAGCTTGGATGGGCTAGACATTCGCAAATTGGAAGATGCGTGCAAGCAACAAGCATACACAACCATTCCCCCTGGGGAAATAGAAAGACTGGAACGAGTACTAAACAAGGCTCAGCACAAGAAATGCCTAGGAATACAGGCGGGCAGTCCATGGGATGGAAAAAAAATCCTAAAAGAGATGAAGAAAAGAGGGCGCAAAACAGATCTGCAGAGAACAATCATATTAGGAGAACAACTAATGGAATCTGGAAGATTCCCGAAGTTAACAAGGTTCTACAAGGCCCTCCCCCATAGTTCCTCATGAAGCTCATCTCTTGGAATATGAGGGGGCTCAACAGTTCCTCAAAGCACAGAATGTTAAAAAACATGATACAGACAGAGAAACCGGCAGTAGTCTTTCTCTAGGAAACCAAGAGAACCTCCACAAGATTGGAGAAGCTCTTCAATAAAGCTTGGAGTGGAAGTCAATCTGTTTCTACAGATGCATTGGGCGCATCAGGAGGCTTAGCCATAGTTTGGAATCTGCAGATTCTGCTATTGCAAGACTTCCATGCGACCCGTTGTTTCATGCAGGCCACGTTTCATCTCATTGGTACGGATATCCATGGGCATCTCACCAATGCCTACTTCCCCCAAGATCAGCAACTCAAATTAAAAGCCCTGGAATCGTTAACAAGCTTAAATTCCTCCAGACGCTACCCCCTGTGGATCAGTGGCGGCGACTTCAATATGCTCACACACCTAGAGGAAAGAAAAGGAAGAGGAATGAAGCTGGAAGAAGACAGCACCAGATTCAAGGACTTCATTAGTAGTAACCATCTTATTGATGTCAAAACTTCCAATGGAATTTACACCTGGACGAACAAGCGTAGAGGTGTTCACAATATCGCCTCTCGACTTGACCGATTTCTACTCTCAGATAATGCCATTCATCTGGGAGGAGACTTTCATGCCTCCATTCTGCCTCAAGGGGGATCGGATCACTCGCCCATTATGCTGCAATAGACCCGACCTGGGAATCAAGGCAACAGACCTTTTCGCTATGAAGCCTTTTGGACCAATCACCCAAACTTCAAGGAAGTAGTCCAGACTGCCTGGAAAACCTTCACTCCTCCAGAAGGAGCCAAAATGTACAAGTTTCAACAGAAACTAAGACATCTCAAGCAAGTGTTGAAGGCCTGGAACAAGAACCATTTTGGCAACATCTCGGAATCCAGGAAACAACTAGAGCAGGAATTCAGCATTCTCCAGCAAAATATCATCACAGCAGGCAGAACGGAGGAACTAGCCAATAAAGAACAAACCCTTTGGACAGCCTTAGAAGCAAGAAGATCGCAAGAGGAAATCCTCTGGCGCCAAAAGTCCAGAATAAAATGGCTCAAGGAAGGGGAAAAAAACACCAAATTCTTCCATCGAACTACAATCCAGCGAAGAATGCACAATAATATAGTCTTCATCAATAACAATCAGGGGGAGAAACTAGAAAGGCATGAAGACATGGAAAAGGAGCTCAGAGATTACTTTCAGGACACGCTCACAGAGCAAACCAGAAGCAGAAAAGCTGCCATCCAAGAGGTCACAAGGCACATCCCAAAGCTCATCACAGCCGACCACAACAGAAACCTTCTTCAACCGGTCTCCATGCAAGAGGTGAAGGATGCCATGGCGCAGCTAAAAGATGGTAAGGCTCCTGGTCCAGATGGCTTTACCTCTAACTTCTTTCATGAATTTTGGGATCTTATCAGAAGCGAAGTCTGGGATTTGGTAGAGGAATCCTGCTCAATGCACTGGCTCCTCCCATCCCTGAATTCCACCTTTATAGCGCTCGTGCCCAAAGGGGAGGAAGACAACACGCCGAATAAATTCAGGCCCATCACCCTCTGCAATGTCATCTACAAACTCATCTCCAAAGTAATTGCCAATAGACTCAAACCCCTGCTGCCTCTTCTCATTCTTCCAGAGCAAACGGGGTATGTAGAAGGTCGCCAAATTTTAGATGGCATCATCCTTTCAAATGAGGTTATCCACTCCTTAAAGATTCTCAAAAAGCCAGGTATGTTAATGAAGCTTGATCTATCAAAAGCTTTTGATAAGCTCAGTTGGGAATATATTCAGCATATGCTTCTTGCCTTTGGTTTCTGCCCCACCTGGACTCGCTGGATAATGAACCTCATATCATCTCCCAGCTTTTCCATCCTGCTCAATGGCTCTCCATCTCGGCCCTTTCGCTCATCTCGCAGCATAATGCAAGGGGATCCCCTCTCCCCTTTCATCTTCATCCTTATGGCGGAAGGTCTCAGTCGTCTGCTGCATCATGCTATTTCCTCAAAGACCATTAAAGGCATTGCGTTACATGGCCTCCCACCATCATCGCACGAACAGTTTGTAGATGACACAATGCTCTTTGGACATCCCTCCTCAGCTGAAGCAAACTCCTTTAAGACCCTGCTTGATCTGTTCTCTGAAGCTTCAGGCACTTCTATAAACGCTTCTAAATCTCAGCTTTTCTTTTTTAATACCCCTGTCTCCACTCAGAGAAATATTGCCAGAATCCTCGATTTTACTATTGCCACGGTTCCCTCCAAATATCTGGGCGCTCCTCTTATGCTCTCAGCTCTCAAACATGCATCTTGGAGAGTGCTACTGGATAAACTCGAAGCCCGACTCTCCTCCTGGACGTACAGGTCTCTCAACATTGCCAGTCATCTCACCCTGATCAAATCTGTGCTGCAAACCATGCCGCTCTATCTCTTCTCTATCCTTGCAGCCGCGAAATGGGTCCTCAAAGGCATACGCAATCTGCAGCGGAACTTTCTTTAGGGCTCGTCGGGTCTAAATAGGAAATGGGCCTTAGTCAAATGGTCAGAGGTCTGCCAACAAAAGACCAATGGAGGATTAGGTCTGAGGAACCCACTGCACAGCAATAATACCATGGGCGCAAAGGTTTGGTGGAATTGGCTTGTCAAACTTCAAGTTCCATGGGCGAAGCTCTGGCAGGCCAAATATGCGTCTGGCAGTGGATGGAAGGATCTGATAAGATTCAACCCAAGCAGCACAGGCTCAATGATCTGGAATGCAGCAAAACTTCATAGCACATTCATTCAAGAACATAGTTTTTGGGAAGTAAGGTCAGGGGATTCAGCGCGTTTTTGGGAGGACTCTTGGCAGCAGCTCCCGACGCTAGCCTCAATCTTTCATAAACCGCTTTGGCAAACTCATATGCAATGCAATAACTTGGCAAGCATAGCCCAATTCTGGCAGCAGCATGAAGGTACAGACCATCAACAATGGAGACCAGCTAGTACCTGGCAGGAGGATTGGCAAGGAGAAGACTATGAAGACATTGAACAAGAATTACAGCAGAGGAAGATCAAAAAGTCAAATAAGCAGGACAGACTAAGGTGGGGGCATACAATGAAAGGAATTTTCACAACAAAAGAAGCATACAATCTGAGGTATGCCCAAAACTCCACCGACAAAGATCAATTATGGTGCAACATCTGGAAATCCTCTATTTGGCCCAAAGTCTCCATCTTTTTATGGCTTTTAAGCAAGAAAAGAATCCTCACCTGGGACAATCTGCTACGAAGAGGTTTCATTGGTCCATCCCAATGCCCAAATTGTTCTTAGCACGCAGAGTCCATCCTGCATCTAATGGAAACATGCCCCCTGGCAACTCTACTTTGGAATCTAATTGATCGTTGCACACAAAGATTTGGAAATCGTCAAGGGAATATAGCAAATCTTCTGCGAAATTGACCCAAGACGCCTTATCAAAGCCCGCTGCTGAACGCACTCTGGACTCTCATCCTAGGTTTTCTTTATTGGACCCTCTGGAAGGAGAGGAATAACAGAGTTTTCAATGACAAAAAGCGCCCTCTTGATATTCTGTGGACTCTTCTAAAGCATAACCTTCAAGAGACTATAGCGCTCAGGTCCTGGCAAGAAACGGACTGGCCTTCGTCCCCCCAAGAGATAACCATTTGGAAGTCTTGGGATTTTCATGTTTCTTACACGAACCATCCGCCCACAAGGATGATAAACGAGACTGTCTCCCCTTCTCATTGGTCCCCCCCAGCTCGAGCCTCTTTCAAGCTGAATTTCGATGGTGCAGCTAAGGGGAACCCAGGACCTGCAGGATATGGTGGCATTATACGCAATGACCAAGGGCACATCCAGCATGTCTTCTTTGGATTGATTGGAAATGACACCAATAACGTTGCTGAATTGGAAGGGCTATGGAAAGGTTTATGCATAGCTGACCAACAGGGCTTCTATCCGCTGACAGCAGAGGGAGACTCCCAGATCCTAATCAACGCAGCTATCAGGATTCAAGCAGGTACACCTGCAACCAAAGTTGCCTCTAGCTGGAGATTGCTCAGCAGACTAGAATCACTGGAAGCGCAGCTTAAAAGTCCCAATAGCATCACTTTCCATCATGTTAAAAGATACGCCAATAAGGTCGCTGATCAGTTAGCCAATCAAGGAGTCGATTTGAATAGTCACCCCTACTCAGGTAAGCTCAATGACACATCAGATACTCAACTACAACAAGTTTTCCTATCCCTGGCAACTCAGGATCTTCAACCCCCGGCTGCGGGTGAATGACAGCGCAGTTAATGAGCAGGCGGCATCATTTAACGACAAGTGGCCGCCAACTCAGGACAAGTGGGCCGAAGGTTCGCGAAGGAGTCCGGCCAGAGTAAATGCAGGCGGGATTTTTCAAGGTGGCAGGGGTATTAGGATGCTGAGAGGTCGCATTTCGACGCCGAGGGGAAGTCATTTGCGAGGGGAGCGAAGCTTTGGTGAGAAAAGCTCAGGTGAGCGAAGCTCTGGCGGTCTGGCTGAGCGGGGTGCCTGGCTGCGGAATTCTCTGGTTTCTTGGGTGAGAGGTGAGTGGAATTTTCTGAGAAAGTTGGTGAGAGGTGAGCGTAGCTCTGGTGAGCGAAGCTCTGGTTGTCTGGTTTCGTTAGGGAGAGGTGAACCCAATTCTTGGATGTCTGCTCGGTGTGGGAGGAAGACTATGCATCAACCTCGGCCCTTAGCTCTTGAGGCCTTGGTTGCGAGCCTGAAACACCTGGGAATTTGGTCTGTCGCTTTGGCCTGTTACGGCACTGTCAATGACAGAATTCTGATCTGTGCAGCGTCGTCGTCTCCTGGTGACCTGGTTCGAGGGGCAATCCTGGGGCGCACTGCACTTTCTGGGTGCGGGTCAGGTCAATTAGCTGGGAGAAACTCTCCTTGCGCGGTTCTGTATCAGGCCTGGCCTCTGACCTGGAAGGTAAGAATCGACATCCGGCACTTGAAGAGTCTGCGTCCTTTGGTTCGTTTTGGCGCTGAATCATGCCACGTGAACGGCAACGTGGAGCCTGCCGGCGAGGTGGCTCAAGAGGTGGAGCACGAGCAAGGGCCTCTTCGCCACATTCCTCTGCATCCTCAGAGGAAATTCTCTCTCCACAAGCTCACACAAGGAGAGGACGAGGCAGAGGGCGGGGCAGGTCTGTGGTATGTCCCTTTGGCGGGCATCCATCAACCCGTTTCCGATTCCCCTGCACACTGGACAATGCTGTGTATTTCGTCTCAGTGCGCATTGAAAAATGCGAGCACGATGACCGTCCTGGAGCCTCAGCTGCTCCAAGGCCACCCTCGCCTGTTCATGGTCAGCAATTACAGTCTCAGGAAGCCGCGGGTGAGGTGGCGAAGAACCAAGCTGGACCAAGCGAGCCTGAGAGGGACGCCGCGCCATACACCGACACGAGTGCCTCAGACTCCTACGGCTGCCCAGTGTGGAGGAGCCACACGGCACATTTATCAGTCCGATGGTGGAGGAGCCTCCAAATCCTTACACCTAGGCGCGCGGTTTGGACTTCTGTGGTGGTATGGCCATGCTTTGTTCAGTTTTTGGAAGTCATTAAAGCTGCACCTGTTGATATTGGGAGTCAGTCTATGTCTATGTTTATTTCTGTAATGTCTATGTCAATTATGCTTTTTGCATCCGTGTTTGTAATGTCGGTTCTGTCTTATCAGTTCAGCGTCTGTAAGCACTATTTCGGTCTTGTAAGGGTCTACAACCTCCTCCCTTGCACTGCAGGGAGTGGCAGGTTCAGTTTTGAAGTCTTCAGTATAGCTATGGTTCTAGTTGGGGAAAAGAGGACAGTCTCACAGTCCTCTCTCTCAGGCTCAGTTTCAGATTCAAAGTGTCAACCTGTCCATGTAGCCAACTTTTGGCACAAAATGTAACCCTCTGTACCTTTTTGTATCATAATAGAATAGTCCGATTTACACAAAAAAAAAAAATTGAAAAAGACAATAGAGAAATAATGATGACATGAGATAAACAATATACACATTTGTAAAAAAAATGTGGAAATATCCTCTTTATAAAATTTAGTCCTCAATAATATTCCCAAATAAAAAAAATAAAAATTCATATAATTGAAATGTATAATTTTAATAAGTTTTTTTTTTAAATATATAACTAGTTGGTTCGAAAGGTGTCAACAAATGAAATATCATGTGATTTGCGCCGAACAATCTCTCATAAACTTGATATGGATCACAGAAGCCTCAATTCAACCAATAATAAACTATATTTTATATTCTATATTTATAATAATAATAAAAAATTATAAAAAAACAAAATAGTTTAATATTTAGACATTTAATAAATTATGTAATAATATTTTATATATATATTTATAAAATTTATTATTTAATATTTTTTTTAATATTATTATTAATTTTTTTAATAAAAAATAAATGATATCTATAAACAAAAAAATTGAAATATTTTTTAAAATACTATTATATTAATATTTTTTTAAACAAAAATTAAATTAATTTTCTTATAAACCAAGAAAATAAAATATGTTAGTTTAAAAAAAATTATAATTCCGATTGTATAGCTAGGGGGAGTGAGTTTCATTAAATTATGAAGTGAAGGCCGGAAGAGCCTCAATTTTTTCTCTCCACTTGGATATCTTATCTGGGCAACCAATAAATCCCATGCTATTGGGTATTCAATGCGGTTTAAGAGTACTATGATGGGACATCAAGTGGCCAGCAATCGCCTAAAAAATTAGCCCTCCAGCCGAAAGGACTCCAGCTTCCACCGGAAAATACTGACGCCTACATTAATGCGATATTCATTTGAATTTTGAAAACGCCCGCCCAAATGTTAGATATTTTAATTTCAAATTAGGAAATGGTTACTCAGTTTCATCAAATGGTGTATAGCAATGCATCAGGAGTTCAGCTGGCTGTGGCGAAAGGAGGCGAACTCAAAGTATTTCACGATTCGAGCCGTGTGCGCCACAGTGTCGGGCAACGAGCTAGACCAGAAGGTATTTCACCTGTGAGTCTGTTGTTGCCGCTCTGTATAGTGTCGGATGCTTCTACTCATGTTGGGGGCATCCGCGACATACCGGATTCGATTTTTGGTCAAAACACAACTATTTAGCGTTGCGAATGGTTATATCCTGCCGCGGCAGGAATAATAAAAGTTATCTGTTTAGGCTGAGATAAGTGTCAAGCAAATTTTACGTCCGTTTGTCTTTTTAGTCCCTGCCCTCCGGGCTTGGAAGGGACTATAGTAATCGGTTTTTAGTCCCTGCATTAGTCTGACACAGGAATCGATAAGTTCATTTTTTATTACACCAAAGTTTGGCGATATTTTCCATTAATCCATGCCATAAAATATGTTTGCCGATGCGTGTAACCAATCACAGCAACGTTCGTCTTATTTGGCCTCAGTACGAGGTACACGATCTGAAAACTTAGGAAAATGTTCGGAAAGCATTTGGTTAATTAGTACAGGTTCGCCTCAGTGAAGTAATGCTATCTTTGGGATAGCATTAGTTGGCTAACATTTAATGTTAATTGGCTAACATTACGGAGAAATGGGGGTATGGCGTAGGTTAGGTTTATTAAACAAGGGACAGATGTTATCCCTTATATCTTGTTGCCATGTGTCTGCATGCATGTTCTGATTCTACGCCATAAAAACGAGGAGGGCCGAACCAAGCGCTATTCCATTTTTCTTCCCACTTACTCTGCTTGTGCCTTCTACAGTTTCATTGATGTTGTTGTGTTTTCAGGCTTCTACAGTTTCATTGATGTTGCTGTGTTTTCAGGTGCAGGGCGTCCATCGCCATTATGCTTCATCTGCAACGGTGCAAGTAATAAGGTGCTATTATTTTATTCTTCCCACTTACTCTGCTTGTGCCTTCTGCAGTTTCATTGATGTTGCTGTGTTTTCAGGTGCAGGGCATCCATCGCCATTATGCTTCATCTACAATGGTGCAAGTAATTACCTTATGGGTTCTATTCCCAAGTAGGCGGATTTACTTTCGGTGGGAAACGTAGAGTACCAAGATAATTGCAACACACCAATCGAGAGTTTAAGAGAAAGAACAAATAGACCAGATCATGCAGAAAACAGTGAATTGGAATTGCGATTGGATCTGTGGTGGTCTGCAAAAAAATATTCAAACAAGACTGTGATTACAGAATGAAAAAAGTACCCTAATCCAGATGTATCTGAACAAAAGAAGTCTCCATATATTCTTCCAATCTCACGGTGGTAAGACTTCGTTACCGTTTAGGTTTTCTATTACTATGAGACAATAACATGGTGAGTACGTTGAATTCTTCTGCATTGAACACCATTTCCTTGTTTGTGGTAACTCAATATCGATATTATAACACATAAAATAATGTTCACTCTGAAATGTGTTTTGGAATTTGTTTTTACCGCACATATACTTTTCTATATGTAATTTAATGTGTGATTACCTTATTATTTATAACTTGATCATTCTGTTCACTATAAGTTCGAATATTTTAATTTTTAGAAATTAAAGAGCTGCAAGAGAAATTTTATGGCATCCAATTGATTCACAAATCAAATTTTCATTTTGCTTATTACATGGTCAATTAATTCCAGGAAGCTAATTACACACAGAAAAAGAACAATGGAACTCATGTGGAAAGCTAATTACATTAAAAAAAAAAAAAACAATGTAATTCGTGTAGGAAACTAATTATATAAATATAAATTATGTAAGATGTTGCAGTCTGGGATAAGAAGCCCATGCATTTCAATGGCAATTTAAAGAGGCGAGCTTATTTGACATGACTTTATTGAGAACGAGCAAAACAATCTAAGCAACATGTTGCTGCGATACCATGTTATATTATTGAAAAGACTGAACAGTCCTGCCAGGCCTGTTACTGGCCAGTGGGCTTCTCTGCCACTGGCCTAATGCCCTCCTTGATTGAAATCTGATATCTCAAAAAGAAATTGCAACTGAAATTTACTCTTTTATCTAAAACAATTTCTTCAAATTATTCCATTTGAATTCAAGAGTTTTGTAGCATTGAACTATTCACAACGACTCACCTTGGTTCCCTCTGAAGTCTCCTGGGCCTTCTGACCGGTGCGGTCTTCCTGCTTTTTTCCTGCAACACTATCCTTAGCTGCTCGTGCTTTCTCTGCTACAGTATACTTAGTGGCCCGTGCTTTCTCCATGGCTGCATCTTTGGTTGAACCGTGTTTTTTCCCATCAGTTACAGCAATTCCTAAAGGGTACTGCGACTCACAGCCCCTGAGAGATGAACTGCCATTGCTGCTCAGTATCAGCTCCCCAAAATAAGAAGCGAGTTGAAAGAAAAGTTTAGATTAGGTCCAGAAGAAATTGCAATGGTAAAGCTAAAACTGATTTATCCAATATTCACAAATACAAAACCAAAACTACAAAGATTTGCCTATAATCCCATTTTGACATGGTCGCTGTTATTAACAGAGTCGAACCAAAACTACAAAGATTTACATATAATCCCATTTTGGCATGGTCACTGCGATTCACAGAGTCGAAAAAGTGAATGTGAATTATAATATCAAATCATACAAAAGTATACATTTATACTATTCTGGCATTGACAGGAGCAGGATGATCACGGTGAAATACAAGACAAAACATTGACAGTAACAGTGCAGAGATCTGCCATCGCAGCACAGTGTGGATCATACCAGCATCTTGCAATCTTGTTTTATGATGTTTTATACGCGTCGCGCATGCCACCTTCTGCCTGGAAATTAAGTAGCATGCGTGGCGTATTCTACCCTCACTCTTTTAATAATTTATTCATTTTTATACGTGGCGTATTCTACCTTCACTCTTTAATAATTTATTTATTTTTATATTTTGATAGATGATGTAGTATGCTAACTTTATATGAAGGAGGTTTAATTTAAAAAAATTTAAAAACTGTAACTAGTTTTTAAAATAAATTTCACCTTATTTATATTTAAATTGAAAAATATTTATTTCAAAATATACATTTTTATGAAGGCCGACATGGTGCCCTCCTTGATACTACCCAGTACAGAAGAGGCAGACTCGGTGCTGGCATCTTTGGCAACATGTGCCATCCATTTTGCAGATTCCAAGTTATCAGAGGCATTTTCCTGTCTCTCTTCTGCCTCTGGCCAGAAGGTCTTCTCGCAAGTCATTGGCAATGGGGCATTGTTAATGACAACTACAAACTGCAAAACATCCCATGGAATTCGCGAAAGCAAAAGCTCAGAATACAAAGACATTAACTTCAAATCTGCATGGACCGATCAATAGGCGAATAGATGAAAAAACCTCATATCCCAGTGGGAAGATTTTCTTCGCGCGTTTAATATCCTTTATCCCGGGGGAATTGTTAAAAATGGTACCCAACAAAGATAGAGAAAGAGAGTACTTACAATCAGTTCCGGCCTTATTTGCTGGAAAAACCTGTGCAGCCGTCGTCCCATTTCTTGCGTCCTTCAGGATACCACTACTTTCAGCAAGATTGAAACAAAAACTATATACAAATTTAATTTAATTTCAAAAAAGCACTTGGTTACTGCACTGTATTCTATTCAAACCTGAAGATGAAGATAGAGAGAACTTGAAACCTGCAAGGGGGCACCACCAGTAGATACAGACGCACCACCAGTAGATACAGACGTAGAAGAAGGGGGTTTTATGGAAGTCATGCATTCTATTAAATTATCCAAATACTCGATGGCATCGTCCATGGCACTGTTTCCTGCCTTACGAATTGCTGGAGTGCGCTGACGATAGAAAGATCCCGCCCGATACACCAAGCATGCATGCATCCTGCCTTGCATGCAATGGGCATGTGGTAAGGGAGAAAGCTGTCACATCTTTTTTGTTTTTTCGCAGATGAAGGCTGAGATGGAGAGCATAATATTTCAACATAGCCAACGACCATAAGTGTTTACTAATATGACAGTGAAAATTGATCATGGTTAGAAAGACCCTTTTTGCACTTATTCCGACAATGCACATTTCAGCCTAATTACTTGTCCTTTTACAATGTACCACATAGCCCAAAAAAGATTAACTTCCATCCTAACAAACCTAGATCCCTTTTAAAACTAAAATACCTGTATTTTAGTTAAAATATTTATTATCTCCTTTTAAATCTATAACACTTCCAATTACATTAAAAAAATCATTATCTAATTTGTCACAAAAAAACTTCCGTGGTAGGGTGCCGCGCATCGAATGTTTGCTAAGAGGGAGATGCGAATCCTTATGGTTGGACTTGATGTGGCTGGAAAGACTACTATTTTATGCAAGTTGAAGCTGGGAGAGATTGTTACAACAATTCCCACCATTGGTGAGCATTCAGTGGTTTACATATTTCAGTAAACTGTTACTGGCTAGAACTCAATTTTCTTAAGCAGTTTGTGTGTCACTGATGTGGGATTGTCAATTGCAAGAGTTTGGTTTTTCTATCAGCTGAATTGAACATGTCTTAGTGCTGTCCTTAAACTGACGGAAACTGACGGAGGCAAGTATGTTGATGGTTTTAGCAAATAGTTATATCAGATATGTCTAGAATCTGGATGGCTTATTTTTCTGCTTGCCATAGTACATAACTTGATTTCTTTGGAGATTGTTTCCCATTTGTCTGAGTATGCAGACTCCGGAATGCAGAGACCATTTTATATTTGCAACACAAAATGGAAGCATTTTAAAAACTATTCAGTACATTTTTTACAATGCAAAATGTTGGAGTTGAAGCTATTATTTTCCTTGAAAAACATTTAAAAAATTAATACCCTGTGCTATTTAGAAATATCTCTCCATGAATATCTGGTAGTGAATCTTGATGGTCAGTTTATTTGGTTCATCTAGGAAAAGCACATTACTGAGATGGGCGTAAGGATTATTTGCTACAGAATTTCTGTATTTTATTGTTTCAGTGATTTGATCATAACTTTCGATGTCAATTTTCATCATCATCATCTGTTTTGAAACATGATATGTATGATATACATGCCTAGTCAAGCCTCTGACATTCTTGCCTTACTTAGCTTTTCTTAAGCAGTTTGTGTGTCACTGATGTGGGATTGTCAATTGCAAGAGTTTGGTTTTTCTATCAGCTGAATTGAACATGTCTTAGTGTTGTCCTTAAACTGACGCAAACTGACGGAGGCAAGTATGTTGATGGTTTTAGCAAATAGTTATATTAGATATGTCTAGAATCTGGATGGCTTATTTTTCTGCCTGCCATAGTACATAGCTTGATTTCTTTGGAGATTGTTTCCCATTTGTCTAAGTATGCAGACTTCGGAATGCAGAGACCTTGTTTGTCATTGATGTGGGATTGTCAATTGCAAGAATTCGGTTTTTCTATCAGCTGAATTGAACATGTCTTCGTGTTGTCCTTAAACTGACGGAGGCAAGTATTTTGGAAACCACGAAATACAGGGGAGGCAAAGATCGCTTTCTGGCTGCTGGTGGCTGGACCAGCTAGGCAGGGACTAGCTGCCATGCAGCCTGTCTTGTTTTAAATTCTAATTTAATATTTTATCATGTTCATAGGATGTTGAGATTTAAATATGTAGTAACATTTATTTAATTATGCGTGTAAGCCTTGTTTATGTAAATTAGCTAAGTTATTTATTTTAATTGGTGTTTTTGAACTGTAATGGGCTTTTTGTCTTTCGAAAACATCTACGGTTCATATGCCTATAGGTATTGTAATACTTTTTTTGAAAATTTATTTTTAGAATACAATTTTTGAACTACAATTTCTAATAACATTATTGATTTGTATATCTTAACAATAATACAATAGTCAACTATTTATAGATAATGAAAATATATTTATTAAATGCATAAGTGAGATACCTAAAAAATTTCACAACAATTAATTCTACAAACATTTTGTAAACTAAAGCTTATCGAACACAAATAAATGATTTACAAGTTCAGCAATCAACACAATAAGGCTATTTAGCTTACAACTACAACCTTATTCCTGGTTGTTCTCATAGTACAAACCTTTTCTACCTTCAGAACACTTACAACCTTTTGTTGTCCTTTAGAAAAGACCTCTACTACCACAAGAACTACCTACAACATTCAGTTGTCCATCAAAGTGGAACTCTGCTACCTCAAGAACCCTTCAACCCTGTCCTACCACAAAAAAAGGGTTTCCAGCCCTATGCTGCCTCAATTGAAAGCTCTGAGATATGTTGCTACCTAGAAATGCCCTATATGTGGCCCATAACCATAGGGTCAATTCCTTGCTTCCATAAGAACTTCAAATGACCATGTTGCTATAGCAAATGGCCTCAAAGGCCCTCACAGCCTCAGGTAGGAAGCTTTGTTGCCTTGAATAGCCTTATTTTCCATATAGAAATCACTTTCAAGAGGGTCGTTGCCATAGACCTGGGGTATCAGTGGATTCCATAACCAAAGAACTAACCCCCAAATAATCTCAGTACTACAGGGAACCTCCTTTGCATGCCTTGGATTAGGGGTATTTTGCTACTCATAGACTCTCAATGCCTTGTAATTGTCTTAGCATGCTTACGTTACTACAAAAAGGGAAACTTTCTGAGTAGATAAGGTCTTTGTTGCCTTCAAACAATCCACATAAGTCCTGTCTTGATTACCAAAATCAAATGAAAGATTCCTAAAAAAATTATGCTAAACAAAATTGAGAGAAGGGATTGGCTAGGGTAGAATCTTTCACCACCAAAATAAATTAAAAAGAAAAGTGATTTAAAACCTTTCAAGTGCTTTACTTCACAAAACATAAATCGTTGCAAACTATGATGAGAAAAATGATTCTCCTCTCTTCTATTTCTAGAATCCTTTTGGGGTTTCTTCTCCTAATTTTATTTAAAGAGCTAACAAGTTTCTCTCCACCCACATTTAAATTTTTTCACAAATTTTCCTCCCGTTACCTCAATTTACCAAATGTTACCCAAATAACACTGAATGATGAGTTACCTTTATAAATTAACATAACCTATAAAATTGGATAAGTTATTTCCTTTTCCCTTCAGAAATTTAAATAGAAGTGGACATGACAGAATGACATTTGTGACAATAATGGCTTAACTCCATATTCAATCAGTGAGGAAAATTTTGGATGTTTTTGAAACTTGAAGCATGATTCCGTATAGATTTTAGTGGCTTTTGTTATGCTAGGAAGAGTGGGGCGTTTTTATTTTTCTTTGAAGTTGGGCTTTTCTACGAGATTAGAGTTCAAAACCCAGTGGCCCCTATTACATAAAGTGGTTCCTCAATTAAATATTTTTGCTAGGAAACCATCGATTGTATTAAATGGGTTAATGGCAGATCCATCCTCAATGGCTTACTCTACGACTATTTTTGATGTTGAAGGAGATGAATTTTTCACCCCTTTGGGGCAGAGAAGGTGCTTGCAGAATTCTGTAGTCAAGGAGCTTGCATTGATTATCATTTTTTTCTCTTTTATTTGTTGTTGCATGGTAACTTGAACTTCTTAGGTGGATATTTGATATGTGGATTTTTAATAGTAATGTAATTCGAAATTATTTCGTAATTTTTTTATTTTTTTTTATATTTTGGTAATATTTTTTATTACTATTTTATTTGTAGACGTTGTTTGCATTTTTTAAAGTTTTTGTTTTGATTCTCAATTAATTCCATTTTTTTTGGATCATTTATATGGTTATTGTAAATGTTTTCTATTTTTATGTTTTTGTAGTTAGTCTTTTTTCGTTTCAAAATTTAACCATGTTCTTCTAGGTTATTTGACTTTTTCTTCAAAGTTTTGGCCATAATTTCTTATTGGAGATTTCAACCCCCATAGGCCTCATTTTTTTGCCTTTCAATACATTTTTATGGATCTTCTTTAGTTTTACCTCCTAAGTGTTTTATCATTGGTGTTGTGTTTAAACATTGATGTTGCTTCCTTTTAGGAGCCTTGTTGTCCTTTGCATTGCTAATAATTATCCCTTAAACATTTTGTACATAATATCTATCTAGGTCTTATAGCCAAGGTCCATTTTAGAAATTTAGCCATTTTTGATGTTTCCCTAAATTTCCTTTAATTTTACAATTCCATATATTTCCCTTAAAGTGAAGTGTTCGTGAAGTGTTAGAGTACACACTTAATTCAAATTCACTTACGTAAGATATTGATGTTGAGTTTGTATACCTTCCAATCACCTTCTTATAATATGTATGCGAAGTAACCATCTTTAATGTTGGGCTTCTCCCAACATTATTATTATTATTATTATTATTATTAACTTATATAATTTATTAGATATATTATATATACTAATATGATATATATATATATATATAGGTGCTATATACTTGTAATTACATAACTACATATAAAATAGGTTTATGTATTTTTGGGTAAGTTTTTCTTCCTTCAGCTTTACTAACTACTTTGATATGTACATGTAGTTCAACTACTATATAATTCATGATGAATGTTTTCGTGGTTATTCATTTATGTTTTAATAAAAAAATCTAAATTACTAAATAAATTTAACAATAACCATATTTTATCTCTTAATCTTCTTTTAAATATCCTAAACACGCACTTTTAATTTATTTTATATAATAATAACAAAATCTTTATTTAATTAAAAATATTATAAAATATAAGCTTCGTGGCTGCAATTCAATTCAAGATAGCCATTAAAATAAAGTCGTATGTATAAAGAGGCTTGAGGTTCAAATCCCTCGATTCATCGGTGTTGGCAGAAGAGGCATAAGTAAGAATTTAGAAGTTATAATAATAGTTGAAATCGACCCTGAAATTATAATAGTAGCAATTAGAATCAACCCTAAAACAATAATACTAACAATCCGAATCAACCCTAAAACAATAATATTAACAATTTGAATCGACCCGTACTATACAAATACAAAACTAACCAAAATAGAAATTCTTTTAAAGTAAAAAACTAGAAACAAAATACAAATAAAAAAATAATTAAAGATAATATTATAAAATATAATCCACAACTATAAACACCTGTTATCCCACAACTATATATATGCTCTCTTCATGTACATGATACATCTATTATTATAACTAAGCAAAGTTCCTTGGTAATGATATGTTTTTTCATGCGTGCAACATTGAGTAACATATAAATATACTTGTAAATGAAACAAATAAATCCATTCTAACTACATTCCTCAAAACTAATGTAACATTGATAGAATATAACATCAAATCCACATCATGAATTTAAAAGTCAATGAAGACATTTTCATACACACAAGTTCAAATTCAATTATTTGTATTCCAAATTTTTCTAGTTATACATTTTTCTTTTCTACAAAATGGAACTTCATTCCCAACATAGATAATGGAAGTTCATGCCCATGAATGACATTATGGAAATTCCGCCTCACGACTGATCTAGAAATTGGGTGTATAAGTCACCATCGCCACTCTTGGCACTCCCAAGTTCATTTCCAAAGTGATATTGCTGCAAAAATTCAATAACCAATTAGTTGTAAAATCCAAAATGCATATAATCAATTTTGTTAATTAATGATAAGTTTTTGATCAACTACTCATTCTCACCATGAAGATCTAAGACAATGGAGAAGACTGCCCTTCCTGGGTAGATGGTGGAGCACTGGGTGATGGATATAGGCATGGTTTAGGGGTGATGGATAAAGGCATGGTGGGAGAAAAATTGGAAAAATGTAGTGGGTTGGGGCGATGATACATCCCCATTGGTTGTACGATAGTGGGAATAACCCTAGGGCGAGTGATCACCCTAGGGGGGGAAATTGGAATGTTAAGGGTGGATGATTGGAACAATGAGAAGGGTGGATGGTTAAAGGGGAGGGGTGGGAATTGGGAAGGGTTTGGGGAATCGGCTATAGGCATGGGAGAATTTATGAAGGAAAAAGGTGGTGGGTGTGGCCGAAAATACATCCCCATTGGTTGTACAATAGGGGAAGCACCCTCGGGGAGGGAATTGGGATAGTACTGATTGGAGAAGTGCTCCCAATGCTATAGTTTCTTTCATCGACATGCTCATCAAATAATTGGAGTCGACAAGTTGGCCCGTCAATTGTAACAACAAAAAATGTTCATATAGTTATGCCTATGCATTGCAAATGATAGTATGTCATATTTCACATGAAAAAATGCATAACATCAGATTTACCATTTTTGTGTATAATAGAATGTTGCACTAACTCAGGCATGTGGTCCATAGTTCTTTGTCGTTGAGAAGACAACTCCAATTGTTCATTCATGCTCTTTTTTTTGCACGAACTCATCCAACCCTTTCAAATTGTAGTTTATCTTTTCCTGCATTTGACTTGTGACCACAACACCTTTTCTTATTGACTGGGCTCAAGAAACTATGTTTTCTCTTGGTAGTGATCTTGGATGGAGTTATAGTATTGAAAAACATTTTGTTATATTCTTGACATACTTTGTCTACCAAGTTGTTTAATGCATATGCCTGTTCCAAATTTGTAGGTATTATGGATCTCAATTTCTCATGAGTTGATGAGTTAACACGTTTCATCTCATCATCCAACTCATTAATTTCTCTGGGTCTTCAACTTCCAACTCATTAATCCTCTCCCACTTCTTCATTCTTCAAATACCTATAAAAATTGCATCGAAAATAATTTGGTTTGAGTAGATATTATGGTCTTCATTAATGCATATCACTAAGAATAGCAATCACATTTTTAGGTAACTATTTTATACTTTTCAGGTAAACCACTTTGGTAAACGTAATATTTGGGTCATTAATCAACTTATAGATTTCATACAAATTTAGACTAACCATGTATGACATATGATGTCTTTGTGGAGGTGGTGTCACCATGTTGGTCTCATGGTACAACTTGTGATGAGTGGTTGAGGTGGAAGGGGTCGAAGGGAAATGCCTAATTTCTTTTTTAAGTAATTTTTTTTACTTTGATATATATTGAGAAAGGCATGTCTCCTTGAAAATTGATATCTACCAATATTTATTAGCCATCTCATTTTTATGACTGCACTAGTTTTATTATTTTGAATTTTTCTAACCGAACATAAACTTTGCGGCTAATTGTAAGAATTAGAATCCTACTTTTGTCAGTAGATTTGATGAACTTGGTAGATTATTTATTTATTCAATATGTGTGTGCTTTTATTTAAATGTGTTAGTTGTATTTCTTTCTCCACTTATAAATAAATGTTAAGAACGTTGATTTGGCTCCTAAGACATAAAACTTAATAAACCATAACTGGTTCTATATCATTTGGTAACAAATTTCCAAATCTCAATGAAAAATACGTGAATTATTTCCATTTTAGTATAACAAAATTTCCATTTAGATGTTAACAAGAGTATTTGATGCCTACCCCCAATAGTCCTAACCTAAACTATAAATTATTTTATGGCCCCTGTGGGGAAATTTAGTTTTTTCAAGTTATGATTGCTAATGAAGTAAAAATACTTTGGTTAGTAGAACAATATATGTGGATTATGGACCACTTACGCCTTTACTAATTAAGTTATGTGACTTGTGAAAAATAAAAAACAAATTATTTTATGGCCCCTGTGGGGAAATTTAGTTTGTTCAAGTTATGATTGCTAATGAAGTAAAAATGCTTTGGTTAGTAGAACAATATGTGTGGATTATGGACCACTTACTCCTTTACTAATTAAGTTATGTGACTTGTGAAAAATAAAAAAACAAATTATTTTATGGCCGCTGTGGGGAAATTTAGTTTGTTCAAGTTATGATTGCTAATTGAACAATCTTGTGTTAATGGTGAGTTGACAAGAAAGAACAAAATTTTACAAATTAAAGAAAATGGAGATACCACAGAAAATGTAGTATGTGGTTAGGATGTAAAAATGTCAATACTATCACTTTAATCTATTTTTAGATGTTCGATAAGTATGAAAAAAGAACATTTCAAATGTTGAAATGCATACCTGTTGAAGGCCATTGATTGGGACCGTGAAATAACTTTCCTTTATGGAAGCTTCAGAAGCTTCATAACTCCCCTTCCAATCCCCTCGAAAAACGAATATATGAAAAAATATGAAGTGAAATACTTCAATGGATTGATTTTTCACAGTTGAGCAAAGCAAGATGTAATTACAAGCATAAGTAAATATAAGGAGACAGAAATTCTTATCAAACCTTCGAGTTGAATGGAAAGATTAAGAGATTCTACTTGATAGAGAGCATAACTTTGATGATTCTCATTCCGCAACAATTTCATCATTTCCTCTTTAGAAAGGGCAAAAAGCCGTCGACTTTGCTCAAAGACTTAGTCCAAAAAATCTTCATCGATGACATGATGGACGATATAAAAAAAATACAGAGCATGACTATATAAAGATCAATCAACCATTCCATACATAATAATTTTAATTGGTTCTACTTAAATTAGTGAACTGAATGAAAGGCCAGGGAAATGAAAGTTGAAAATTAACACTGAGTGTTAAAATATCTTGTGAAATTGTGCTACAAATGACTATAGAAATATCAATCAACCATTCTATACATAATAATTTTAATGGGTTTTGCCTAAATCAATGAACTGAATGAAAGGCCAGGGAAATGAAAGTTGAAAATTATCACTGAGATTTAAAATACCTTGGGAACTTGTGATGCACTGAGATTTAAAATACCTTGCGAACTTGTGTTGCACTCACGGAAGGTTGGAATGGAAAAATCAATGCAAGCAAGATTCACTAGCTCAGAATAATCTACCTCAGTCATCATTAATTATGTCTTTTGTCATTTGTTTCTTTTAAATCTCTGATACCTTCAAAATATGCATGTTCAGGGATACCAATACATAGCTACTTCTCCTATACTATCAATGAATGTGAAAAGAAACCTCTGTTTTCAACGAATGTGAACATAAACCGCATATCATCACTGTTAACTCTATTAGTGCTGCCATTATGACTGATGGCCTCGGAATGGATGAACAAACTCCATTATGTCTCAGAATGGATGAACAACCTCCATTATGTCCCATTGCAGTTTCTTGAATGTTGTTAGAACCTCCTACAGACTTTAAAGTGTTACATCAGTGAGAAAACTAGAATTTTTTGAAATGTCTCACTGATAGATAGCCCTTCATTGACCATTTTATAATATATATATATATATATATATATATTATATATAATATATATATATATATATAATAAATATATAGATATTTAACTTGTAGACTTGTTTTGTTAAGTGTAACTTGCTTATAGATAAGTGGAAAGTTCAATTTTCATGAAGATTTACTTTTGATGTATTTATTGTTTATACGTGGATTTTTTTGTTAGGTGCTACTTGTGTATAGATAAGGGGATTAAAGCATATATCCATGTTTAAGCAGTTCTTTTCGATGCAAGTAACTTCGAAGATTAATTTTTATTTTCTCTATCATATTACTCATGTATATCTTTGTTCAGACATAATAAGGATCTTGGTTTATGGCACCCAAATCCTTGTGATTGACTACTTACATCTAGTTGGGTTTTTATTTCCTACTTACATCTAAGCACGAACATAACTTGAATAAGCTAAACGAGTTTGTTTTGTCTTCACAAAGTAATTGAACACTGTCACCTCCACTACTTGGGGAGGCCCACTTTCACATTTTCCTTCATCTCCAACTTCCATTGGAAAACTTCACAAAGGAAGGCCCAATATATACAAAGTAAAAAAGTGCAGTTACAACTATACTTACAGAAATGGCTAAAACACCTCTTGTTGAGATTTCCATTTACTAGTATCTAAACCCTATGCAGATGGCTATGTTACTCTCAACTCAATGCAAATAGACAATTCACCCCATATGTTAATTTGAGCCTTAACACATGGCCAACAACATTGATTTGGAGTCTCCCGAAAACACTTTTTCATAAATTTGGGGCTGCAAAACCTTTTCATGCTAAGCCTTACATACATTCTTATATTGTATATTGTTTTTAAACATATTTATATTTATGGTATGAATACATTGTTTCCAATTCATGGGAAAATTAAATGCAATAGACTACTTTCATTTGCAAGGTCATCATTTCAAGACCTGATGTAATTATCATTTGATGATGTTGTAGACTGTTAGAAGGGAAATGTTTGCATTGTAGCTAGTGGTTATAAGCATTGGTTATAATGGGAAAATCTCACAATAATGGTCTTGTATTCCAATAGCATTTTTCTTGACACATATAGCAACTTAGAGCTTCATGGAAATCTCCAAACTATCCTCTAGAATAGGAGTGAAAGTCATATTTATATATTCTAATGAAAAGGTCTTATCCATAAGAAATTATGGCCAAAACTTTGAAGAAAAAGTCAAATAACCTAGAAGAACATGGTTAAATTTTGAAACGAAAAAAGACTAACTACAAAAACATAAAAATAGAAACATTTACAATAACCATATAAATGATCCAAAAAAAATGGAATTAATTGAGAATCAAAACAAAAACTTTAAAATACACAAACAACGTCTACAAATAAAATAGTAATAAAAAATATTACCAAAAAAAACAAATTACGAAATAACTTCGAATTACATTACTATTAAAAATCCCCATATCAAATATCCACCTAAGAAGTTCAAGTTACCATGCAACAACAAATAAAAGAGAAAAAAATGGTAATCAATGCAAGCTCAATGCAAGCTCCTTGACTACAGAATTCTGCAAGCACCTTCTCTGCCCCAAAGGGGTGAAAAATTCATCTCCTTCAACATCAAAAATAGTCGTAGAGTAAGCCATTGAGGATGGATCTGCCATTAACCCATTTAATACAATCGATGGTTTCCTAGCAAAAATATTTAACTGAGGAACCACTTTATGTAATAGGGCCGATTGGGTTTTGAACTCTAATCTCCTAGAAAAACCCAACTTCAAAGAAAAATAAAAACGCCCCACTCTTCCTAGCATAACAAAAGCCACTAAAATCTATACGGAATCACGCTTCAAGTTTCAAAAACATCCAAAATTTTCCTCACTGATTGAATATGGAGTTAAGTCATTGTTGTCACAAATGCCATTCTGTCATGTCCGCTTCTATTTAAATTTCCGAAGGGAAAAGGAAATAACTTATCCAATTTTATAGGTTATGTTCATTTATAAAGGTAACTCATCATTCAGTGTTATTTGGGTAACATTTGGTAAATTGAGCTAATGGGAGAAAAATTTGTGAAAAAATTTAAATGTGGGTGGAGAGAAACTTGTTAGCTCTTTAAATAAAATTAGGAGAAGAAACCCAAAAGGAGTCTAGAAATAGAAGAGAGGAGAATCATTTTTCTCATCATAGTTTGCAACGATTTATGTTTTGTGAAGTAAAGCACTTGAAAGGTTTTAAATCCTTTTTCTTTTTAATTGATTTCGGTGGTGAAAGATTCTACCCTAGCCAATCCCTTCTCTCAATTTTGTTTAGCATAATTTTTTTAGGCATCTTTCATTTGATTTTGGTAATCAAGACAGGACTTATGTGGATTGTTCGAAGGCAACAAAGACCTTATCTAGTCAGCAAGTTGCCCTTTTTGTAGTAACGTAAGCATGCTAAGGCAATTACAAGGCATTGAGAGTCTATGAGTAGCAAAATACCCGTAATCCAAGGCATGCAAAGGAGGTTCCCTGTAGTACTGAGATTATTTGGGGGTTAGTTCTTTGGTTATGGAATCCCCTAATACCCCAGGTCTATGGCAACGACCCTCTTGAAAGTGATTTCTATATGGAAAATAAGGCTATTCAAGGCAACAAAGCTTCCTACCTGAGGCTGTGAGGGCCTTTGAGGCCATTTACTATAGCAACATGGTCATTTGAAGTTGTTATGGAAGCAAGGAATTGACCCTATGGTTATGGGCCACATATAGGGCATTTCTAGGTAGCAACATATCTCAGAGCCTTCAATTGAGGCAGCATAGGGCTGGAAACCCTTTTTTTGTGGTAGGACAGGGTTGAAGGGTTCTTGAGGTAGAAGAGTTCCACTTTGATGGACAACTGAATGTTGTAGGTAGTTCTTGTGGTAGTAGAGGTCTTTTCTAAAGGACAACAAAAGGTTGTAAGTGTTCTGAAGGTAGAAAAGGTTTGTACTATGAGAAAAACCAGGAATAAGGTTGTAGTTGTAAGCTAAATAGCCTTATTGTGTTGATTGCTGAACTTGTAAATCATTTATTTGTGTTCGATAAGCTTTAGTTTACAATATGTTTGTAGAATTAATTGTTGTGAAAGTTTTTAGGTATCTCACTTATGCATTTAATAAATATATTTTCATTATCTATAAATAGTTGACTATTGTATTATTGTTAAGATATACAAATCAATAATGTTATTAGAAATTTTAGTTCAAAAATTGTATTTTAAAAATAAATTTTCAAAAAAAGTATTACAATACCTATAGGCATATGAACCGTAGATGTTTTCGAAAGACAAAAAGCCCATTACAGTTCAAAAACACCCATTAAAATAAATAACTTAGCTAATTTACGTAAACAAGGCTTACACGCATAATTAAATAAATGTTACTGCATATTTAAATCTCAACATCCTAGGAACATGATAAAATATTAAATTAGAATTTAAAAAAGGACAAACGGAAGTAAAATTTGCTTGACACTTATCTCAGCCTAAACAGATAACTGTTATTATTCCTGCCGCGGCAGGATATAACCATTCGCAACGCTAAATAGTTGTATTTTGACC
Source organism: Pinus taeda (assembly GCA_000404065.3). Classification (NCBI taxonomy): domain Eukaryota; kingdom Viridiplantae; phylum Streptophyta; class Pinopsida; order Pinales; family Pinaceae; genus Pinus; species Pinus taeda. Next base: position 46,631 of record APFE030381444.1, on the reverse strand, counting down.
AAAAATCAAATGCGCATTTGTAATGTGAATTTTATAAATAAAAAAATATTTTATTTTATTTTATTGTATTACATTAAATTTAAATTTTCTGAATTATGATTGGTCAAGAAAGCTCAGGTCTTCTTGGTAATCATGTGCCGCCGTCGAATCATGTCGTTTCCGCTGGTGTACGTCTGGTAATCATTTGCCGCCGTCGAATCATGTAGTTTCTGTTGGTGTACGTCAAATCTTCAATGCAACTCAGTAAAACAATAAATCCAGCCCATCTAGCATGGGATTTATGGCTTGCCATCTGATCGGTCGTGCTCCGGCATTAAAGCTGAAGGCACGTGCATATTTTATCTCGAGCTCCGCGATTAAAGCTGAAGGACAACACACCTGTAATACACAATAAGCGAAAGAGGCGGCGTTGAGAAAGTTTCCGGCAGCACCTTTCTCGGGTGAAAATAAGTTGGTAATCAATATTAATGTAAACGGAGATAAAAGGATGGGTCTACACTTCCATGTGAGCGGGTTTATCGAACCTGCAATCGGGATAATTATATATTTGACACCCCACCTCTTTGATAATTGAAGCTCTCTCGGCGAGGGAAATGAAAGGTATGGCTATGGAAGCCCACGAGGATGTCAAGCTGTTAGAGTGTTCTGCGATGGATATCCTGGAAGTGAACGAGGAAGCCTTCCTGCAGGCTTCGGCCCTGAGAATGGCGTTTTCTATAGCGAACCCCTTTCTTCTAAAATGTGCTCTTCGTCTTAAAATCCCCGATATCATTTGGAGAGCGGGCCCGGATTCCCCTCTCTCCGTCCAACAGATTGCCTCCCAACTCCCCTCTGAAGCTCCCGACATGGACGCCCTCGCGGGCATTCTTACTTGTCTCTCTGCCATGGGAAGCTTGAAGGCGATCAAGCCAACAAAAGATGCCCAGGAAATTAACGGAGCAGCCGAGGCCATGACCATGAAATACACGCTTACCAATCTCACCAAAACCTACTTCGTCTCTGAGGACATTAGTCCCTTAAGCCTCGCTCCCCTGGCTCTCATGAACACCCACGCTTATCTGACACAACCCTGGGACCACATTCACTAGCGAATGCTCCATGTGGGCGATAATTTCAAGAATTCTTGTGGCAATGCAAGGATTTCTGGTCTTATGCAGCAGCCAACCCGGAGGTCAACAATCTCTTCAACGCAGCGATGCCCTCGCTCACAAAGGTGGACATGAGGGAGATCTTAACTTATGATGGCTTCAAAGACGTCAACACGCTGGTGGACTTGGGCGGAGGGCACGCAGAAGTGATTAGTCAAATTATCGCCCTGTATCCTCACATCCACGCCATCAATTTTGATCTTCCTCACGTCATTGCAACAGCACCCGCTCTTCCTGGTATTTACCATTTCGTTATTTTACTCACTCTTCGTGGTATTCCCATTTAGCCCATCCATATATTTTAGGGAGTTTAATTGGGATGTAAATTTGGACTTTTGTAATTTATATTACCAAGAAGAATGTTTTTCTGAATAATCAATTGTTCTACGTTAGAATGTTTTTCTGAATAATCAATTGTTCTACGTTTCTAACTAATTAATGTAATTTATATTCTGGATAATCACATTAGTTGGTCTACATTATTCTGGACAGTCACATTAGTTGGTTTCAGATGTGGACCAAATTTTAATGATATGATTAATCCTAAAAACATTTTCATTTGAGATGCAGATTATTGATATCATCTCTAATTAATAACTAAGTAGCTAGAAAAAGAAAAAGTTTTCTTTTAATACAAATTGCAAAGTCCTCTTATATCAGGTGTATCAATTCAATAATTTGAAGCTAACTTGTAAAACATATTTATTCTTTATTATTAATTACAAATAAATTTAATAAAACTATTTTATTTATTAAAATATCTTAATTACTCTTTTAAATTAAACTAAAATTTCTTGATTTACTATTGTTTTTTTAAATATATTTATAGATTGTCCTGAGTTTATAAATCAATCTTGTAATTCCAACAAAATTTTGCTGAATTTCAAACAAATTTAATGAGGAAATCTCTAAATAAATAAGAAAGAAACAAACAAACAGCGGTATTCCCACTCTAAGGTTAAATACACTTATTTAAAAATTTAGTTTTATTAATATAAATTTATTATTTGCTCTTCCAGCTATCACGCACATTAGTGGAGACATGTTTGAATGCGTGCCCTCTGGAGATGCGATTCTCATGAAGGTTAGATGTATACCATTATTTTTAAAAAGCCTTATTGATGTTACTGATTTCAATTCTACAATTGTATGTGCATTTCTTACTGATGTGATTTTCCTGTGGAATTGTCAATATTAAAAGCACGTACTACATCTATGGGATGATGAGGACTGCATCAAGCTACTTAAAATGTGTTACAAGGCCACTTCCGATAAAGGTAAATTAATAATAGTGGATGCAGTTTTAGATATAACGGAAGATAGTGATCCAATAGGATCTGGTCAACTCATGGATATAGTTATGTTGACTGTTTTCCCTGGAGCAAGAGAAAGAACTCGGCAGCAATGGAATGGAATTTTACAGTCAGCTAGATTTTCTTTGTCTAAGATAGTGGGAAAGAAAGGAAGTCTCGCTAAAATTATTGAAGCACTGAAATGCTAAGTGGAGGAGCAAATTCTATTTTAGTACAAGTGCTGTGTGCAAAGCCAATTTCCATTTCAGTATCGTTGTTTACTGTAGCAAGTCACCTTATGTTTTATTTACAAGTATAAGATCGATTTCTATTTTAGTTGTTTTGTTTATTGTAGCAAGTCAAATTATATTTTCAGATTTTATAAAAATCCACATTCCAATCAAATATATTTTCATCAAAATGAGATCCTTCTCTATACACTAATTACTTCTTTCCAAAGTAAGCTAGTAAGATTATATGAACAAGTGTTTCCTTAGGAGTTAGGAGTTATTGCATTATAAATGTAGCATGAATATAAAGATATGTTGTTAGCCATTATTCTTTAAGAAATATCAAGTTTTATTTACAGATGGAAGTATATGGGAGATTGATAAATATCAAGTTTTATGTACAAATGGAAGTATGTGGGAGGCTCAAATAGACATAAATTTCTAATGATAACTAAAATATTCAAAAAATAATATATAAATTATTTGCTTCCGTGAGATGGGTATCCTTCACCTATTGTCTCCACATTATTTTAAAATGATGTCATATCTTCTTCATAATTGTATCCCAATAATATTAGTTATTTTGTGCATTGGAGCAGACCCCAAGCTTACAAGTGGAGGAATAACTCTTAAATTCTCTTGAATCTTTATTCATTTATGTGCATTTTTCAAGGGTTATAAGCATCAACTCCTCTTCAACATTCACTCTTTCGATATTAATAATAAGAATGGTTTTATCCTTGATTCATATTGCCTCTAATGATTCTATGTGTCACTTAACATTTTTTGATTTATTGGATGTATCTTCTAATACAATAACTTTTCCTCCTGATATTTTTTATTATCATTGTTCTAGCTAAATCAAATATTCTTCCTTGCTTTAGTGCCCTGCCTAACATGTTGGCCAAGATTTGTATCTTATTACCATTTATAGTGCATTTTCTTAAGACCATTTCCTTAGTATTTCTATGCTAGACAATAATATATGCATGATTCCCATAAATGAGATCTACATGCACAATAATAGTGTTATATGTACCCTCACAACACCACCATCTCTAGTGATATGTAGATGTAAAACTAATAAATTATTTGTTTTCTCCTCATGCTTATTAGATGTTAAAAATCTTGAGACCATGGTGTATTCAATAGTAATTTTGACCCAAGGCATTGTTTCAAATTCCTTACCTTCTCTTTACTTCTTACATTTTTTAAAATAGATCAACTTCATTGTCCAATTGAGATCTTGGTAACATTTTGGAGAATTTTAATGAATATTTCTTCCTTTTAATTGAATATTATATTATTATACGGTCTTTAAGCATTAACATCATCTCAAATGATTTTTGCAAGTTAGAACTCTCCTATGATATCTTCAAATTCTCCTCACAATTTCTCTTGAGATAATGTCCCTAACACTTGTTATATATACTCTAATGTAAACTTGACAATCTGAGTAAAGAGCTATCCCATTTCCCTTTTTTAGGACCAATAGATCCTAAATCGATAACATTGAGCTCACTCAATCATTCCTCTTCCATTGTTTTGGTTTATAATCTCATATGGTTTTAATCGAGCTTCAAATACCAATGTGGATATTAATTCCATTTTTATTTCCACTTCACTTGATACATGTTTTATGCCCATCTTATGTCTTGAGTCAACATTTTAGGCTACAATTTCGTTAGAAGTATGGTAATTTTAATTCCCCATAGTGTCATAGGTTAAGTTAACTATTGACTTATAGTTTTTGGAAGAAAAATTAAGTGATATAGAAAGAAGCTTTCCTTGATATGTTCTAAAGAAAAAATCCTATTTGGAATGTAGATTTGTGTTGTAAATCTTGAGCACTACTAAGGTGGTGTGAATCAATAGTGTATCTTATTAACAAATTTCACTATTGAATCACATATAATCAGTAGCACATTATATCATCACATAATCATTAATAATGTAAGAAACTAAATCAAACAACCATAAGAGAAACAATACATGACAAAACCATAAAACAAATAAGAGACACAAGATTTCTAGTGGAAACCCTTCTGGGAGAAAAACTACCCTTGTTGTTGTTGCATTGCTCTAAATATCTATTATGCGAAGAAATTGGTATTTTACATAGATAACTTACTACCATCAGCAAAGAGACTCGACTTGATATATTATTGTCCAACACCCATCGGCTAGGGGACTCGATTCTACTAAGCAACTTAGAAGACTATGTTCTCACACAGATCTATAGACTACCATCCATCCACAATCAACAATCCTCGCCCAACTCTAATTGGACTTTCCAACTCTGATTGGATGGAGAAATAGTTCCTCCTGACAATGCTACGAAATAATTGCTCCACGTTCATGAAGTCACTTCTCGTCTACTCTATGTGGACCTAATTTCATATATTTTCATAGTTGATAGAAGACACTTTGCTCAACTAGACTCAACTCTACAATATGATCTTGACCACTAAGACACCATCAATAAATCAAACAAGAACAAGGCAAACATATGATATCCACTCAAGCAAAATAGTTTCCACAATACAACCATAAAAACTACATAATATAAACAACCAAAAGCAAAAGAAAAACTCACACTCAACCATAACATCAAACCCTCAATGTATATGCAACAACAAAACAATCATCCATAAACTATAGTAGACCTACAAAAAAAATAGATCAATCACATAAATATGAGACACTCTACACTCTATCTCATCTCTGTTATAAAACTTTGATCCATATACTAAAAACAATCTTTTCTACAAATCCATCAACTCTTCTCTAGAAAATGATGTCTCTACTTCTTCTCCATTCACTTCCATTGGAACTCATACAGTAAAGTAATCCCTCTCAAAACTTGGGCTAAATCATTCCTCTTCTATGTAGCTTTCTCTCACTCACACTATCATTGAACCAACCATCACCCAACTCCAAAATTAAGTATATAAAACATTAGGAGTGAAATCCACTTTTGGCCTAGGATCAAGAGTGCAAAAAGTTGATGAAATCAAGCCATTATCACCACTACTTGCGCACTTAAGGTTTTCACATCATTGCAAGACTTTTTCAAACCATTCCTAACCTTTTTCAATTAGTATACAAGCATATATGCATTTTCAAATCAAAATAAATCTGATGTGCATGAGGAATCCAGAGGAGAACCCCTTTAAAACAGAGTTACTCTCTCTGTTGCTTGCTAAAATGCATTATAACTCTCTTCTCCAATCCATTTCTAGAATTAGTAACACTTTGTGACTCACTACTAACCTACATAACCCCTCATTATATTTCCCTCCTCAATGTCTTTGGCAGCCCAACTTAAGGAGGATGTGAAGGACAACTTGCTCATCTCCCACAAGAAATTTCTCATCATGAAACCGAGCATAAGTCGCTATACAATGACATGAAACTCATACAACTAATGTCCTAGAGAAGAAGACCTACATGTAGTAATGTATCTCTTATAAGTCTTTTCCAACATCTATAGCATTTGTAGGACCTCTGACACCTATCAAATTCTATTAAATTTCCTCTAGACCTTTGCATAGCTTTGTATCATCTCCAGAGGATCATCATCATGCCATCATAACACTGCTACAAGTCATCCTCTGATTCTTGCAGAAGGTAGACATCTTGCACTAGTTCATGAACAAGAACATAAACACCACTAGGACATGAGGAACCATCAACCATACCAATATCATCATCTCATGATAATGAGTATGACATCATAAGGTTGACATCAATGGCAACACAATCAGCTTAATGTCATCTCAATGAGTTGTAAACATACTACAAGAATGGCATAGATGTATTAGCTAGATCATCATAAGGTTGATATTAATGGCAACATAAGCTAGCTGACACCATGAAGCCAATAGTAACATCATCCAGTTGAAACCATTCATGCCATAATGCTAACAATACCCACTTTTGGCATTGTTGGGAACCACATACAATCTCTAGACCATCATCCTCTATCACTCCTCATTTTACATCAATGGTAAATGGTCAACTCCATCTGATAAGGCATCAAGAAAATAAACATGTGCATAGGAGAAACTGACCTCTACATGGTTGAATTAATTCATACAAACCAATGACCATATTCTTCACATTAGTAACAAGCAGCAGATGGACCAATCATTAATGAGAGCAGCATGTCAAACCAAACACCTCTAATAGCAGTAGCAATATTCCAACCTAACGAACCACACAAGCATCAATATGAAACATCATATGATCAAAAATATGAACATGAGGTTCCAACCCATATCTCCATGGTAGTAACACACGTTAACAACATTACCACTAACAATATATGAATGCATCATCAATCTCTATGCTCATAACATGAGGCTGAGAACCCCACAATCATAACATAGCATGAGACACATCATGACACCTCCACGTATACAATAATGCCAACAATGGATCCCTAAAGTAACAAGAGAAAATATATGCTCTCCCTGAACAGATGCCATCCCCAACTTTTACTGATCATTTCATCTACAAACAATGTTTCCTTTCCACACATATAAGCACCATATGGACCAAGACTAAGCATGACCATGACTATATAACATATAATAATGAAAATATATTGTTGTAAAAATGACATAAGACCTCATACATAACCATAACATGACCTCATGAATCATGACTATATGACCCAATCATAGGAAAACATAAGTACATGGCTCCATGTGAATTTTACATGGATTTTATTTGAATTAAATAACTTCCATGATCATCTCTTATCGACCAGTGACTCTAAAATATGAAATAACATGTTTTTTACAACATCATTCGCCCATACATGTGGTTGTAGAAAGACTCCTAAAAATACTCCAAAACATGCCTATAACCAGGATGACTCAACTCACTAATGACTAGACTCTTAACCAACATAAAATGATGAATCAATAAAAAATACATGGTTGTAATGAACATCATATAATAGATCATACATGGGTGGTCCGTTTCTAATATCACCTATGTACATCCTGAACCATGATCTTATTCTATGCATGGTTGTAAAACTTTTGAACCAACTATTAGTGAGGACCAAAATCGTATATATGACTGAAAAATGTACCCCTTTTCACTTAGAAAAGAAGATATAAATTTTCTACAAATGGCTTAGTGAAAAATAGCTAATAAAATTCCAAATATCACATGTAAATGTTATACCATACAAAGCTCTCCTGAGCTATATATACTTCCAAAAGGAAGGTTACCTAAGGTTATTAACGTTTCATGAACTCTACGGTCCTTTATAAATATGCAAGGAATAATAATGGACTGCAGGAGGGGCTACTGTTCTACTATGTGAAAAGTTTTTTCTCCTTCTTTCTCCACACAGTCTTTGGTTGCTTCTTTTCTTTCTGCAGTGCTTTTATACTACCTCCACTTGGTTTCTACTTTTCTTGCTGATTTTTCTTTGAATAAACAGGGAACATACAGAATTTTGCCATAAGGCCAAAGTTGTGACATTTGTAGCACTCCACATGGCCAATATTTGAAACAAGGGGATTAGATCTCCTGGTGCTCATGTTAGATCTAGAACTTCCATGTAATGTGGTTCTCCCCCATTGGTTAGATATAAAATGAGTTACCTTATGTCCAAAGAGGTTACATGAATAAAAATAACAATAAAAAGCATAATTATACTTGTTATCAAATCTGCTTAACTACTCATATTGTTGCAAGCTCCACTGATTATACCTATACTTTATTCTCCTGTAGTTAGCTACAACATACCCAAACTTGTGACAATTGTAGCATTATATCTTATTGACGAAAGGAAGAAAAGGATTTTCTTTCCTTTGAAAGTTTACAGATCTTCCACAATCCTCTCTTGGAGCAAAGGATTTTCTAAATGTAGGTGCTCCTTGAGGTTTTATTCTCAAATTTTGTTGGTTCTACTGGTTTGTCTATTGTTGGATTCTTTCTTTTCTACCCTTGTTCCTCGAATTGCTCGCTATATGTTCTTTTAATTCAAATTTAGTGTTTTTCCATACATGCAAACTAGACTCACCCTTTTGAAGTTGAAGACTAGATTTATCCAATGGTGATCTCTGGATCTCAAGAAAATTTTCCAAGTCTCTAGTGCTCTTTACCATTTTCCACTATTTTCCTAAGGACACCACTTCACCTTCTAATCTCTCATACTAATTTTCCTTCTCTTTATATTGCTTCCCCATAAGTTCCTGAACGTTTTCTGATTCTGCCAATTTAATCTCTAAGTCGATAATCTCCTCCTTGAGCTTTGCCTCCTTATCATCACAAATATGCAATAGATTTTCTTAATCATTGGATGTAGTTTTTATTCTACTAATATTAGCTCTAAGAACCTTAATATCATCCTCATCTTCACTAGGTAATCTGGTATAACCAAAAATTAAATCATCAAAATTGTAACTTAACAAAACGTCATTAATATTTTTGCCTTTTGATTCACGATTTTTTGATTTATGCATGTTATTGGTTGAACCATTTGGAATAGGAACATGAGACTCTTGTGGTTGAGATTATTATTTTTGAAGGCACTTCCTTTTCTGATATCATTTCCTCTTGCTCTTGGCCATAATGCGATGATCTACTCCACAACGTTCAAGCGACAACCAAGATCCCTACTCTGGTACCAATTGTTTTAAACCTTGAGCACTAACGAGAGGGGGGGCGAATCACTAGTGTGTGTTATTAACAATTTTCACCAATTTAAACTTCTCTATTGAATCACATATATTAACCAGTAGCATATTATATCATCACATGATCGTAAACGATGTAAGAAGCTAATTCAAGCAACCATAAGAGAAACAATACACAAAACATCATGAAACACATAAGACACATGAATTTTTATGGAGACCATTCTATGAGAAAAACCACACTTGTTGTTGTTGTGATGATCTAAATCTCTACTATGCCAAGAAATTGGTATTTTACATAGATTGTTGACTCCCATAAGCGAGAATGCTTGACCTCATATACAATTGGAAAACATGAATCAACCAGGAGACTTGATTCTATTGATTAGCTTGGAAGACTATCTTATAGACAGATCTATAATCAACCATTCACTAAAATCCACCAATCTCAATGATCCTCGCCCAACTCTGATTAGATGGAGAATCTATTCTTTTCACCAATTTTATGGAATTACTAGTCCAATCTCATGAATTCGCTTCTCTTATGCTCTATGTGGACCTCATTTCATATATTTTCAAACTCAATCCAAGGTGCTCTACTCAACTAGACTCAACTTTGTAATATTGTATCCAGTAGCAACACACCATTAAAAAATCAAATAAAAACACCAAAAACATATGCTCTCTGCTGAAGAAAAATAGTGGCCACAATACAACCATCACATATGCACATATAAACAACCAACAAACAGAAAAATAACTTACAGTTTGCCATAACATCAAACCCTCAATAGATCTGCAACAATAAAAAAATGTGTCATTAACTCTAGTAGCTCTATAAAGAAAATGGATTAGTCACATAAATATGAGACACTATATAATCCATCTCATACTGGCTATCAAACTCTAATCCATATACTAAAAACAATCTTTGCTACAACTCCATTAACTCTACTCTGCAAACTGATATCTCTTATTTATCAATCTACTCCACTGCCATTAGAACTCATACACTAAAGTAATCCCTCTCATAACTTGGTATAAATAATTCCTCTTCTATGTACCCTTCTCTTACTCACACCGTCACTAAACCAGCCATCAACCAGCTCCAAAATGAAGTATATAAAACATTAGGGGTGAAATCAACTTTTCACTTGGGATCAGGGGTGCACAAAGTTGATGAAATCTACCCACTACAACACTACATATGCAATTAAGGTGTTCACATCATTGGAGGAATTTTTTAAACCATTCCCTGCCTTTTCCAATTAGTATACAAGTCACTCCTTGAATTTGTAAGTCAAAATACATCCGATGTGAGCGAGAAATCTAAAGGAAAAACCATCTGAATCGTGATAACTACCCTTGTCATTTGTTGAACTACATTATAACTATCTTCTCCAAGCCATTGCCAACATTAGTAATGCTCTCGCTCACTACTAGCATACATTACCCCTCATTAGTAATGCTTTGTGTCTCATTTCTAGCATACATTACCCCTCATTATGTATCCTTCCTCAAGGTATTTGGCATCCCAACTTCAAGAGGATGCTAAGGAAATCTTGTTCATCTCCCACAAGAAATTTATCATCATTCCATTGGGCATATGTCTTTGTACAAGGGAATCAAACTCATATAACTCATGTCCTAGAGAAGATGACTTCCATCTAGTAATGCAACACTTCCAGAGCTTGTCCAACATCTCTAGCATCTATAGGACCTCATTGACCTGTCAACTTCTTTCAAACTTCATCCAAACCTCTACATAACTATGCATAATCTCTAGAGCCTCATCATCATGCCATCACACCACTCATACAAGTCATCCTCCACTCTTTGAACAACGCAAGCATCCTGTACTAGGTCATGAACAAGAACATAAACACCACAAACACATGAGGAACCATCGACCATACTAATACCATCATTTGAAAATCATGAGTGTGACATTAAAAGGTTTAAATTAATGTCAATACAATCATCTCAATGCCAACTAAACCAATTGCAACCAGTCTACAAGAATGACATCAATGCATCAACTACATCACCATATGGTTGACATCAATGTTAACAAAAGCTAGATGCCACCATGAAGCTAATGCAATATCAGCTATTTGTAACCATGCATACCATAATTCCCCCTTTGGAATTGATGGAAACAACACACAATCTCAAGACCATCATGCTCTATCACTACCCCTTTAACATCAATGGAAAAGGGTCAACTCCATCTAATAAGGCAACAGGAAAACAAATATGTTCATTGGAGAAACTAATCTCTACATGGCTGAAGTAATGCATACCAACCAATTACCATACTATCCACATCAATAGAAATTAGAAAATGGACCAATCATTGTTCAAAGAAACATGTCAAAACGAACACCTCTAGCAGCAAGAACAATATGCAACATAAGGAAACCATACAAGCATCAATATGTAACATCATATGAACAACAATAGGAAACAATATGCCCATGAGGCACCAACCCATATCTCCATAGCAACAACACATGTTAACAACCACCAAACATTTTTAAATGCATCATCAATCTCTCTACTCATAATATGATGGCGAGAACCCCACAATCATAAGATAGCATGAGACATATGATGATGCCTCCAACCAGATCATAATTCGAACAATGTATGGTTGAAGTAACAAGAGAAAGTAAATTATCCCCCTAAATGCATGCCATCTCCACACTTTAGTGATCATTTCCCCTGCAAACAATACTTCCTTTACACACATAGAAACACCATATGGACCAAGACTGCACCTGACCATGACTATATAACATATAAAAATTAAAATACATGGTTTAAAAATATCATAAGACCTCATACATTACCATAACATGACCTTATGACTCATGACTAGATGACCCAGTGATAGTACAACATCAGTAAATGGCTCCATGAATATTTACATGGATTTCCTTTGAATTACATAGTAGCTATGATAATATCCTATGTACCAAAGATTCAGAAATATAACATAACATGTTTGTTACAACATCATTAGCCCATACATGTGGTTCGATAATGAATCCATGAAATTACTCCAAAACATTCCTAGAACTGAGATGACTTAGCTCACTAATGATTGGACTATCAACCAACATAAAATGATGAAGCAATAACAAATACATGGTTGTAATGATCATCATATAAAAGCTCATACATGGATGGTCAATGTCTTAAATCACCTCTATACATCATGTACCAAGGTCTTGTTTTATGCATGGATGTACAACTTTTCAACCAACTATCATTGAGGACCAAAACCACATATATGATTGAAAAATGTACCATTTTTCACTCAGGAAAACACATATAAATCTACTACAAATTACTAATTGAAAAACAACTAAGAAAATGCCAAATATCACATGTAAATCTCATACCAGTCAAATCTCCCCTTGAGCTCAATATACCTCTGAAAGGCAAGTTGATCCTACGGACCTAAAATGTGCATGAGGCTTAAACAAGCTCATCATATGTTGCTACCATACACTCCCCTTGAGGTTATCCACATCACATGAACTCTATAGCTCTCTATAAATATGAAAGAAATAATCATGGACTACATGAGGGGTTTCTCTTCACTACTCGAGGAGTTGTTGCTCCATCTTTCTCCACATGGATGTTGGCTACTTCTTTTTTGCCTTCGCTGGTTTTCTACTACTTCCACTTTGTTTTTGCTACTCTTGCTAGTTTTTCTTTGAATATATAGGAATCATATAGTCTCTTTAAATATGGCCAAAGTTGTGACATGTGTAGCACTCAAAATGGTCAAGATATGAAGGAACAAGATTAGAACTCTTACTCCTAATACAATGTATATACATTGCATGCACTGTGCTTCTCCTCCATTGGTTAGATCTGCAATCAATTTCCTTTTGGCTAGACAGGTTACATGAATAGGAATAACCAGAAAAAGAATGATTATACCGATTGGCCAATCTCCTTGACTCTCGATACTACTACAAGGTCCATTGATTATACCTATATGTTATGCTCCTATAGTTAGCTGCATCATGCCCAATCTTGTGATAGTTGTGAAATTCTACTATATGCATGAAAGGAACAAAAGGGCTTTGTTTTTTCATAATTTTTATAGATCTTCCATGATCCTCTATTAGATAAAAGGGTCTTCCAAATGTATCTACTCCTTGAGGTTTTCTTCTCTACTACTGCTAGATTTGTTGGTTGATTTGTTGTTGGTTTCTTTCTTTTCTACTCTTGATAATGGCATTGTTGACTATAGGTTATTTTGACTTAACTTTGGTGTTTTTAGCTGCATGAAAACTAGACTCACACTTTTAAAATCTAGGACCAGATTTATCCAATGGTGATCTCTGGATCTCAAGCAAATTGTCCAAGTATATGGTGTTCTTCTCCATCTTCCGTTGTTTTCTCAAGGACATCACTTCACTTTATAATATCTCGCACTGATCTTCCTTATCTTTATACTACTTCATCATACATTCCTAAACTCTTGCTAATTCTTCCAATTTAATCTTTAATCTCATAATCTCCTCCTTGAGCTTAACCTCCTTATCATCATAGATCTGTAATAGTTTTTCTTGATCCTTGCATGCAATTGTTACTCTACTAATCAAAACCCTATGAATCTTAATATCATTCTAATATTCACTAGGAAATACAATATAACCAAAATCTAAATCATGAAAATTGTAACTTAAGGAAAATCATTAATATTTATACCTTTTGATTCAAGATTTTCTAATGTCTGCACATTATTGACTTCAGAACTACTTGCACTAGGAAGATGAAACTCTTGTGGGTGAGCTTCTTGTTTTTAAAGACCCTTCTTTTTTCTAGATTGTTTCCGTTTGTTTTCTTGGATATAATCCCATGACCTACTCTCTAGTGATCAAGATGCAACCAAGAGCCCCACACTCATACCAATTGTTGTAAAACCTTGATCACTGCTTGGGGGGGTGGGGGGCGGGTGTGAATTAGCAGTGTGTCTTAGTAACAATTTTCACCAATTTAAACTTCTCTACTGAATCAAATATATTAACGAGTAGAAAATTATATCATCACATGAACATAAATAATGCAAGAAACTAAATCAAACAACCATAAGAGAAATAATACACAAAAAAACCATCAAATGCATAAGAGACACATGATTTTTGGTGGAAACACTTCTAATAGAAAAACCACCCTTGCTACTACTACATTGCTCTAAATATTTATTATGTCAAGAAATTTGTCATTTACATAGATATATGACTCCCATCACCTATGAGAGTAAACCTAATATACTATTAGCCAACACCCATCACCCTAGAGACTCGATTCTACTAATCATCTCAAAATACTATTCTAACATGGTTCTACGAATTACCATCTACTGAAATTCACCATGATAAATGATACTTGCCCAACTCCAATTGGACTATCCAATTTTGGTTTGTTGGAGAAATTGTTCCTTTCACTAGTTTTATGGAATCACTACTTCACTCTCATCAATTCACTTCTCATATAATCTAGATGAACCTCGTTTCATATATTTTCACACTGGATCGAAGACACTCTGCTGAAATAGAATCGTCTCTATAATATGATCACCCAATAGTAAGACACCATGAAAAAATCAAATAAATAAAACTCAAACATATGCTATACACTCAAGAAAAATATTGTCCATAATAGAACCATCAAATCTGCATAATATAGAAAACCAACAACAAAAACAAAATTCACACTCAGCCACATCATCAAACCCTCAATATATTTGCAGCAACCAAAAAATGAGACATAAACTCCGGAAGATTTGCAAAACAAATAGATCAATCACATAAATATGAGACACTCTAAAATTTGTCTCATCTATATTATAAGACTCTGCTCCATATACTAAAAATAATCATTTCTACAACTTTGTCAACTTTTCTCTGCAATATGATATCTCTCCTTCAACAATCTACTCAATTCACTTCCACTAGAACTCATACACTAAAGGCATCCTTCTCACAACTTGGTCTAAATAATTCCTCTTCTATTCAACCTTTTCTCACTCACACTATCACTCAACCAACCATCACTCAACTCTAAAATGGAGTATTTAAAACATTAGCGGAGAAATCCACTTTTGGCCTAGGATCAAGAGTGCACAAAGTTGGTAAAAGAAAGCCATTATCATCCCTACTTCTGCACTTAAGTTATTCAGGGGATTGGAGGAATTGTTTAAACCATTACTAACCTTTTTAAATTAGTATAGAAGTTTTCCTTAGTTTCCAGGTTGAAATACATCCAATGTCTTTTAGGAATCTAGAGGAAAGACCATTCAGAATAGAGTAAAGATACACGTGCTTTGCTAAAATGGGTTGTAAATATCCTCTCCAATCCATTTACAATGTTATTAGTTCTCTTTGGCTCATTTCTATCATGTGTTACTCCTCATTAGGTCTCCTTCCTGAAGGTATTTGGCAACTCAACTTCAAGAGGATGCTAAGGACATCTTGCTCATCTCCTAGAAGTAATTTATCATCATGACACTGAGCCTAAGTCCTTGCACAAGGGCATCAAACTCATAAAATTAATGACATATAGAATATGACCTCCATCTAGTAATGCAACTCTTATATAACTTCTCCAACATTTCTAGCACCTGTAAGACCTCTTACACCTGCCAAATTTTGTCAAACTTCCTCCAGACCTTTGCATAACTTCATACAATCTCTAGAGCCTCATCATCAAGCCATCACACAACTAATAGAATTCATCCTCTAGTTCCTTCACAAGATAGGTATCCTACACTAGATCATGAACAAGAAAAGAAACACCTCTAACACATGAGGAACCATCAACCATACCAATACCATCATTTGACCATCATGAGTGTGACTTCATAAGATTTACATCAATTCTAACACAATTAGTTCAATGTCAACTCAACTAGTTGTAACCATACTAAAATAATACCATCAATTCATCAACTAGATCATCATAGAGTTTAAATAAATGCCAACAAAAGTTAGTTTCCACCATGAAACCAATGCCAACACCAACTAGATGGAACCATGCATACCATAATGACAAAAATTTGTATGAAGTAAGGTTTAAATTAATAGCCATAAATGAAAAGAAGAATTTATTAAGGGAAAAAATAATTAACCAAAAATTAAACTAAATTAGCTCTCAATAAAGTCTCTGGATTTTGGCTGCAAATTCCATTTTCTAAATTTAAAATTCAAGATGGTTCCTTGCATCTAGGAACAAGTGTGCTCCATTTGAAAACCATTTTCTTCTCTAAAAAAGGGAGACTCATATCATCCACAAAGGGAAAAAAGAAACATCTAATGTTTCATGAGACCATTGTAGCCTTCAATAGCAAGGAAATCTAAGGTTGAAAGTTGAATTTTTTAGTCTAGTTTTTGAGCTTTTACTAAAGATCGTTGTTGGAGCTCCTATAGTTGTTTCTGAGCTATTAACATCACTTTATGTCTAAGTTTTTGTAATTTTACGAAGGGCTTATCGCTACTTGAATACTAAAATCTTTTCATCCCCATTATCCAATTTTTATGATCTTACTGTATGGGTAGTTTGATCTGATATCATTTTCCACCCTTTTGGGCACAAATCATTGGCACTTTTAGCACAAGTTCAAACTTATTTGGATCATCTTTGATTCATTTATTTAAGTTTTTTCTTGACTGTGATAGAGATTCCTTACATCCTTGTGAAAGGATTTTTTGTCACTTATCTAAGATACAATTTGGAGAGGCCTACCCGGCCCTTTCTAAGGCTAATTTGGTGTGGCATTTGAGGTAGTTTTTTGAGTTGAAGAAATGCATACTCTTGTTATATTTTTGTTAATCCTGAAGCGCATATATGAGCATTATTTTTATTCTTTTATCTAAGCCCTAATGTGAGCATACATATGCATCCTTTTATGGAAATTTGAGGCATCTAACCAAACTATCAAAGGATCTTTTTTTGTGCAAGATCTCAACCTAATACATGTGACATAGGTTTATTTGTTGATAGAATTTTATTGGAACCTATGGTAAGTCTTTCTTAAATCTATTGGTATTATTTCTTAGAATCATATCTATGAGATATTGCATACTATAGTAAGGGTTTTTCAATAATCCTATTACAAGAATAAATGGTGCATTCATACCCCTCTCTTCACATAAAATTTGTAGCCAAGTTGTGGTGTAATATTTTTTTGGCACTATCATTTCTAAGATACATTGTGAGATCTTCTATAAGATATATTGAAAATGATAGAAGGGGTATTTTTCGCATTAATTGTAGTTACCTATGACATACGTAAAACCTTAATCTATGCCTCTCTAAGAATCGAAAGTGGTTCCTAATATCTTCTCTATCGGGGTGAGTCTTCTTATTTTGAACTTCAGTTTGATAGGGGTTTCATTGTGTATAGAAGACCTTGTTATTAAATTATGGATTATTTCAGAGTATCTCCAAAACTTGTATGATATTGGGTTCTAATAGAAGTAAGGTTATTGACCAAAATCAAACCTTCTTTATGGAGAGGCTTCCTCTACAATAGTGAAAATAGGGGCAAAGAAATTGACATATTGAGGAAAATACAAGGATCAAATCAATGAATGACGTCAACATATATTAGTGGCACTAGATTAATCGAATCTGCATGGACATCAATGGAATATGTGCATCGACATAATAAGGGCAAGGTTAGATAGTAATAGTTTCTTAGACTAGTGTTAAATCGTTTTGTTGAAAAAATTTGGTTTTCTATCATGCATATAAAGCATACATCAGGTGTGAAGGGGCTTATTGAATAATTTATAAGTGGATCATTATCTCTAGTAGGGGAGCTCACGTTTATTTGTATATTTTATGTTTCAGGTGGTTGGATGGTGCAAGGTAGGAGAGTGAAGTCTCCTTCAAATTGTAGCCTAAAAATACTACAGGGTCATTGGGTGGTGTTATGGCAAGTTGGATCTTGCAGGGTGTTATAGCATCCTATCAATTATAGTTGATAAAACTAGGGAATTGGAGCATAATTCTAGTTGAAGCATCCTTTCAGGAGTTGTATCTTCTTAATATATTGAATTCTTTTCTAAAGTACTTTGAAGTTGGAGATTCCTCTTTAGTGGACGCTGATAAAATATGTACTCAAATGATATTGGAAATGTGTTCGGTGGAATTTCTCACATAAAGTTTTCCACATAAAATGGTCTTAATTGATATTCTTGTGGTGTTCTTATTATTATTATTTGATTTTTTGCTACTGTTATGAAAATTAATAATTAAGTAATTGTACGTGAAATATTGAATCACTCCCCTCTCAGTATTTCCAACAGCATGAGTGTGCATGTGGATTTAGGGTCGATATTTTGAACCTCATTTTAATACAATGTATAAGGACCTAACTCAGGGTCCTCTATCAAAAGTAAAATTTATCACAATTTTTCACAACAAAGAGAATGAGTTATTTGCAAACCAACAATTCATTCTATTTAATAATAACATATAAAAGGATTATTAATGGAATATTTGTTTTAAAACCACTCATATGAACTAAATAACAAGAAAATATTGAAATGAAATCTACTTAACTAATCAAGGAATGTTAAGAGAGATGATACATGAGCACACACATCAATGGAAAATGAACTAGCATTTGTATATTAATAGAAAAGAAGGGGAAGCATACAACCAAGCCTTGATGTTGATAGGCTCTCCTTGAGTGAATGTCCAAGTCCAAGCTAAGATCTCTAATCACTCCTTCTCCAAGCCAAATGAGTAGCATATAGGCACAATCATAGTATAAGGGTGCAAATAGGCATAGACCAACCATTTGCAAATAGGAGAGGATGAATATAGGCTAGGAAAGGGAGTTAGGATATTTCCAAAGACAGGATTAGGCCCTCATATCAAGGAGGTAGCTCATAGGGATAAGACCTATAGGTCAAATTGGGAGAATTCGACCTCATCTATCCTGAATAACCTCCAGCTCACTGCTCTGGAAGCTTTTAGATAACGAAACTTCTGATCCTCTTTGTGAAAATTTCCTTTTTGGGCTCATCGTGGGTATACAAGTAAATAGATCGATGCCATCGCAGGTCTAGTATAATGTAACAGGTGATCATTGTTGTTTTTAGTCTCATAAGGGCGATGATTCTCAAATTAGGGTTTTAGAACTATTTCCTTCAGGGGAAGCTCAAGGAATTTTCCAATCAATGTCTTGGGAAGGATCTGAGCTACATATCTGAATGAGTACACTACATGATGGTCATGTTTTGAGCACTTTGAGTATGTCACAGGGAAGTGCAGGAGGTGTGACAAAATACTGTGTAACAAATTCCCCCTAAAGCATGAAGGCAGAATGAGGAGTCATGGTTGAGACGCTTTATGAGATTTTGCAAGGACGAGGGCAAACATTGTTAGGATACCTGCAAATCAAGGATGCATATACATATACATATATGATATCAAATCATGAAGCCATGGTATAGACACAACCATTTGAATAATAAGGACTATATGAAAGGATCCATGGTATGGGCGTAATCATCCAAATGAGAAGGGTCATCTGTGAATCTAAGATCCAAGTTATGGTCGTAAACATCAGATATAGAAGGATCATCATAAATGTAAAGTCCCACGGGATGGTCACAATCATATTTATAGCAAAAACTGTGTACAATCATGAATAACATATAAGTCCACAGAGCCTGAGTCATATCAGACAAGACTTAGGGTCTTGTGCTCCATCTTGGCCCAATTAAAGTATGAACTAACATGAGAATGAATGTGTTGAAGTAAAAAATGCTAGAAAACCACCTGATTACCTACCAATGATGAGGACCATTGAAAGGTACAAGAGAAACCACCAATAATGACAATGGATCTCAAGGTACGACAATAAAATCGTGAATGTGATAATGAAACTGAAGTCGAACACTCATGGAATCATCCAATTGAAGGCCAATGATGAAGACCTATCATTGGATGTGAAGAACTTGCCATTACGGAATGCAAGCTCTAGGGTACTGAAAGGGAAACTCTAAGTTATCTTACCAGATAATGAGCTGAATTCGACAGGAAATGACTCGTCCAAGGAGGGCCATAATTATTCCCCCATCATCAACATGAGATAAGGAATAAACTGGAATGAAATGAATAGTATTCAAGACTATAGCAAAGGGTTAGACAATGTATAGGTAATGCACTACATACAAGACTTCTCTTGAACATATCGATGACACAACTCCAGAGTGTGGAAACATTTGCCTCAACATAGGACCAAGGGTCATAATGATGAAGTGGAATAATCAAATGAGAAGAAAAATGGATTACCTGAACATGGAAGGACAAGTGACTAACTGAGGATGTCCCAAACCTGACATGAGAAACATATGATTTTCATGCTCAAGAGCAACATGCTGCCTACAAGAGATGTTTCACTTTCACTTTTCCCCCCACTATTTCTAGTGATTACCTCTTTATTTTTACACAATCTTGAACAAGATACCATATGCTTGTCATATAAGTTCACCCTTCTTATGAATCCATCCTACTAAGTTTTACAAGTCCTAGGAAGGAGAAACTCGGGCTCATCATGGTGAAACTTCTTTCATCATTTAAGTTTTATGAGTCCAACATAAGAATAACTCGGTATATTTTTCATATTTAGAGAGTTTGAAAAAGAGATGAAAAATCAAACTCCATCATGTCCCTTTTCATAATTTGTCCCTCGAACCTGAAAAGGTAGAAAATAATATTCGAGAGAACCTCTTGACCATGTTGACTAAGGTGTACCTTTTTCGTAAATAGTCAATATCATCCTGAAAAAGGGGTAAACGTATATTGATATGATGTCAATTAATTTAATTTAATGAGTTCGAAAAGACAAGTACTCGATGATATTTTCATTTTTTGAGAGTAAGAAAAGAGCTTAAAGATGACTCCTCCTGGAGGAATGAGTGGTATAAAGGGATAGAAACTAGCTCTGGTGATGATGGAATTTCTCAAAACATGTAAGGGTCAAGAGGCTAGCTAATAAGACGACTCATCGTAGATGTTCCTCAGGTACAGGTAAAACAACCAAGTGAAAGCATATGATCTACCAAAGAGATGGTGACAATGGAATGAAAGAACCAAGGCTCATCTGGAAAAACAAGCTGATAAAAAACGACAGTCACGAGATGTAAAGTGGGAATGGTTTCATTTTTACACAAGCTCAAAACATCAAAAACTATGCTTGAGTATACTTGAAAATGGTTTCATTTTTTCACAAGCTTGAAACACGAGAAAAAACTATGCTCGTATCTGTTTTCATTTTTACACAAGCTTGAAACAAAGATAAACTATGCTTGCAATCAATTTGCATGCCCCTAGAATAATGACTCAATTTGAGGTACATGCCCCCCAAGCTTCATCTCATGCACCTAAGTAGACTACTAGTTACTAACAGGTGGATGGAATGAAGGTTCACTTACGAGACTAAGTGAAAGACTCGATTGGGATTTTATGCGATCTAATTAAAGAATCGAATTAGAAGGGGATTGTTTCATTTTTTTGTTGGCGACCTAATCCTCAATGGGTTAGTATGGAAGCTGAATAGACAAAAAGAAGTCCAAGAGACCTTGGATGTGAAATCCAATGATCAAACCATGTACTATAAATGTATATCTCTTGTTAATAAAAATGTATTCTCATGTTTTATCCTTCAGATTCCCTTGATGCCCATGTGTGTTTAACATGGTATCAAAGCCATGATGTGTGGCCTTCTCCCACCATTAGTTGGGTGGTCTTGTTCAAACTGGGTGCTCTGCCATTGTGCACTATTTTAGCTGTCCTCTCTGCCTTTTGCATTGTCCTTCAGAAATGATACATTTACCTCACAGTGAATCCTGTCAACTATACTGTAGTCGCAATTTTCTGCCCAAATTCTGCATTTCTCTAGCCTGACATATCTAACCTCTACGTATGTCCCTTTAGGAGTAACTAAAATATTTCTCTACAAAACTCTGCATACGTTATTTTTCTAGTGTCAGTACAATCACTCAGGCCAAAACGTCTCCACAATTCCTGCATTATCGATGCTCCGTTCTTGTATCACATAAAGGGATTTACGCCGCTCCATTTATGTTGCTCCAATAGAGGTATATACCAACGTTGTCCATATTCATTTGAACATTTAATCCCCTTGTAGGTTCTATCCCTTTCTGAGCATTTGTAAGAGCACGAACCGATCATCTGTCAACCTTGTTGGAACCTATATTCCATTAGAATTTTAAGCCCTTTTAGTAACAGCTCTGCCATTTTCTGTCTACAGTAATTTCTCTGTCATTCTCTACCTATCGGTTTGCGCATTGCTTCCTACTTGCAATAATAACATTGGAAATTTTGTTGTCATTACTCTCTTCTGCCTGAAATATCCATCGTTAGTTTTGAGCTAAATTCGAGCAGGTTTTTTCTGCATATAATTCCAAATAACGAAAATCAACAACCACACCGCTCAGTCTATTCCCTTGTGCAACAACGTTTTTTGTGTGGCTCGTTCACATCTTGACTAAACCACTTGTCCCTTTCTCTGCATACATGAACTAGGCTTTCCACGGTCTAGCTCAGCAATAGCCTGTCCTCTTACATTCCAAACCATACAAATTCTTTTGCTTGACTCTGCAACGACTCTATTAGGGGACGATACCAAAACTATCTAATGGCATAATTACACTCATAGTGCATATGAGTCATGAAGCCATTGTAGTTAATGAATGTTGGTCCTCTGCGTTTTTTCTGAAAACTGTGGCTCCAAGAAATGGTGGAAAGATCATGTAATGGTGGCATAAGGATGACTGTAAATCTGGCACGACGAAATATTTGCATTTGAAAATGGGTCGTATGGATATTGTTTATGATGCAGTGAGTATGCATTGATTAAATTATGTGAGTGCATTGAATTTCTGGAGCCTTGAACGTTGGTCGAAACTCTGTTGTGGTGAATGTTGGTCCAACCTGGACTCCTCTCTCAACACCATCAAAGAGCTAATTCCATGAATTGTTGTGCCCTGTAGAGCCTGTGGTACATTGATTCGAGTCGCTCTGAAAATTATGGTATGTTGGTCAACATGACCATGCGTTGAAATACTCTGATATATATATATATATATATATATATATATATATATATAATTTTGTTTGTTGTGGATAAACAAGATTCTGCCTGTTGGATTTCATCACCATGCAGAGTTGAGTACAGATACATTCAGTTGACTTTGTTGGGTTTGGTTAGTGTGAGAGACGTTTGCAATGTGAAAGAGTTTCCATATTCATGGAGAAATTTCTCTCAATCTCTTCATTTGGTTGTCATGGTCACTTCTTGGAGGTGGCTTAATTCACTTAAGTCAAGTGGTTTAATTGGTTTGGTTTTGTTGGATGTTGAAGGAATTGGAAGTCTTTCCAACTTCCTGCAGCTGTAATAAGTGACAGGTGCACAATCTCGTAAATAATTTTTATGAATTTGTTGGACAGTTTCGAAAAAAAACATTCTCCATTGAATGTTTGCGTTGTTGGTTTACTATTTCTGTTTTCAAAGATAAAGTGGATTTCTTAATTTCATAAATCCAATTCATGTGAGCAACATGGTGTGTGTTGCATGAAGATCGTTGAAGATGTATGCTGCACATTGAATAAAAATTGTGAATGTGTGTTGTGCTACTTATGAATGTGTTCTACTAGGTGAACGTATTGTTGCCTTGGAATTTGTGTTGTGCTAAGTAATTGAATAAAATACCATAGAGTTGTAGAATAAATTTAAAGGTGAAATTGCAGCATAGTCACAAGTTTGTTAAGAGATGGTATGGTAAAAAAAAACCAGTGACATGAAGAGAAGAATTGATGTTGGACAACTCTATGGACAAGTGGTTTTCATTTGCAAGTTGCGGAATCCACACAAATGAAACTATCTTGGGTGAAAACGAGAACTAAACTGACCTGGTGCATCCGCGGATGAGTTGTAGATTTGTTCGCACAAATAAAAGACTGAGATTGTTAAAGGGCACGTATTAAATTTCTTGTATGACTGAATTTTATAATTTTAAACAATTGTTTTAGAAGAGGATGTGTTCGTTATACTGAGGTGTTGATAAATGTGGAAGAGGTAGCCAAAAATCCGCCAGTAACTTACTCAAATCTGGTATCTCCAATGCTGAAGCGAATCGTGAGTTAATGCCATCATAGATTTTGCATATATATATCAGATTTTGCTTGTGTACTAGCTCTCCCCTTTATCTATTAAAATAGTTAAATGGCTACTAGCATATACAACATCATTGTGTAAATTCTGAACATGTGTTTCAGTGAAGAGTGAAGAAGTTTGCAGTTGCTGCTACCCCAGTTGTGGCATTGTATTTGAAACTTACTATAGTTTTTGTCTACATATATATGCATTGATTTCTTCATTCAACTGCTGCATGAGATTTTGGTGGGCTGCATAAAGGCTATGATTGTTTCGACAAATAAAAGTAATATTTTGTGGAGAAAAGTTTAGTTGGTTGTATTGTCAGAACATAATGCTGGTCATGAATAAACTCCTATTTTTATATGGATTGTAATTGGTGCTTGTTGGTTGCACACTAATCATTTGTTGCACATTTATAAAGGATATTGTTGTGTACTGTGAGTGGGTATTACTTTTCTACATTGAGTAGTAGTTGTGATCAGTTTTTTAAGGTGTAAATCTGAGATTGAAGAAAAAATGGCCAAAACCAATGAAGTATTAGTGTTCCTCAAAACTCTGATATTGTCTATTACTCATGATACATTAAAAGTCAGCAAACTTTCTCTCACAGACATTCAGGTCTGTCTACAAAATGCACAAGAGAAAATTTATCTTTTATAGCTCGAAACTTAGCTACAACAAGAAGAACTAAAACAGAGGAGTCATTCTAAACATGTTTATGTTCAGAAAATTGAGACTGCAACCCATCAGAAGCAAGTCAATAATGTTACAATTGGTTCAGATTTAGTACCCAATAAAGCAGTAGTTGTACATGCAGATGCAAAAACTTAGTCTGCACTTCCCAAGCCCATCATCAGACCTTGGGAACAGCTTGTCCACAACAAGCACAGAGCTAGTCTTGGATATGACAAGGACTTGTCCTTTCATATTCTAGACTACTCAAAGCCCATTTAGTTTCAGAGTGTTGGATTCATTCATGATAGTTCACATGCTCCTCATGACAGTTCATCCCCAGCTGTTCCAGATTCTCATCCACAGCAACAACAATAGATTGTGAAATGCCAACACTGTGATCCAGTTGGCCATTTGAAAGATCACTATTTTGATCTTCATCCATGTAAGAACTATCATAAAACCACACATTCTTCACATAGATGCTTCAGAAACAAACGTCCTACAAGAACAAAGATTCATCTTGGATGGATCACTTCTTAGCAATGGGCATCAACAACCAAGAAGATGTTCCAATCACATGTCAGAACTTGTTCTAGAGTATTGAACAATCTTGTAGTTGATTTTTCTCCATCATCCCACCTTGTATCTAATAGGGGGGAATGATGGTCATCTACTAGCTTCAAAGCCACATCAAGCGAGCCTAAGCCACAACCTGCCACACCAGTTTCAGAGTTGTAGCCAGAGACAAGGATGCCCTGAGCATGCCTTCAGTTGGTAATCTGGGACACTTCCTCTAGCAGAAGACTTCAGCTTCTTGCCAGTTTCGAAAGAATTCCAGGAATAGAATTGGGGACACTTCCTCTAGCAGAAGACTCTAGCTTCTTGCCAATTTTGGAAGAGTTCCAAGAATTGCGTTAAGCATTCCAGAGTTTTTGGTCATCCTTAAACCATCACAGGTTGACACTTCCATTTTTAGGTTGAACTTCTCCCTTTTATGTGGGGTGAGACCTCCCTTTCATGGTTGAAGGTTTCCCTCTTCAAAACAATAGGAGCACTTCCTCTGGCAGAAGACTTTAGCTTCTTGCCAATTTTGGAAGAGTTCTAGGAATTGCACTAAGCATTCCAGTGTTGATGGTCATCCTTAAACCACCGCCCTTTATACCAACATTTTAGGGAGCACATTCAGCCTAGTGTTGCCATGCACTTTTGCAAATTTTGTATTACAACTCTCTTCTTGGACTCATACATAACCCTTCGGATTAAGGGGGGGAATGTTGGACGCCTAATCCTCAATGGGTTAGTGTGGAAGCCGAATAGACAAAATGAAGTCCAAGAGACCTTGGGATGTGAAACCCAATTATCAAATCATGTACTATAAATGTATATCTCTTGTTAATAAAAATGTATTCTCATGTTTTATCCTTTATATTCTCTTGCTCCCCATGTGTGTTTAACACTTTTAACGAGCTTGACACAGGTAAACGAACTATGCTCATGACACCTATTTTATTTTTGAACGAGGTTGACATAGTAAAAGAACTATCCTCATGGTGACCTATTTCATTTTTTAACGAGGTTGACATAGTAAAAGAACTATCCTCATAATCATTTGTTTCATTTTTTAACGAGATTGACATAAGCAAAGTAACTCTGCTCTTATCCCTTATTTCATTTTTTAAGGAGCTTGACACAAGACAAGGAACTCTTCTCCATGGCCCTTGTTTCATTTTTTAACGAGCTTGACACAAGACATAGAAATCTTCTCCATATGCATTTATCACAACTTGAAAAAGGGGATTGCTTCCAATAGGTTCTCATCGGATGGGATAACAACACTTTGGAAGGGATACATGTCCAGGGATCCACATGAAAAAACAAGTTCCAATGCCCCCAGTACATGGTGTACTACATCACCTACTAGTTCACCAATAGATGTGGGCATGGAACAGGTAGCTACGTAATTAACCTGTGGCAGGGGTGGTATTGCTTGCACATAAGAACCATTTAGAGATGATGATTGAGTAGAAGTTGATTCGGGATCAATGAATGTAAGATGATTAATGATTAAAATGCTTCCTTCATGCACGAAACACATCACTCAAAAGGGAGAAGAGATAGGAGCTCCCATGATATAAACATAGTCACGACCAAGGAGTAGATCAAAATCTAATGGACCTTGGAAAACCATAACATCTATATAGACATTCTTTCCTCCCAAAGTAATAGGCAACTTAGGAAGGATCCCTAATAGTTGACTGATTCCTATGTTAAAAGCTAACAAATTATGGGTGACAAGGGCATTCATTTCGATACCCACTTTCAAAAAATAAAGATATATATGTATAACAAAGTATAGTTATATATATATATATATATATATATATATATATATATAATATATATACATATATATATATATATATATATCATTTATTGGTTAAAGTGTATATAAAAAAGGTAATATATGATATTTTTATGTAAATTAGTTTGTGATGATATTATTATTATTATTATTTAAAATTGAAAGGTATTACTATGCGTATAGTTATATTATTAGCTATTTAGTTTTGGTAAATATGTTTGTGCATCTCTTCTAATAGTAAATTGAAATAAAAGTTATTAACATTGGCATAAGCATTCATTATCCATAAATTATTAACTTCGAGGATGACTCTTTTTAATATATTATATGGGAATAAAATTAGTTGAATGTGCATTAATATGTTATTATGCATTTATTTATTTTTATATGTATATTTATGTTTGATTTTTCAGGATTAAATTATTGAATGATAGATAAAGAGATACTTTATAAAATAATATTAAAAGCATTATAAAGAGAATAATATGATGATAAAAAGTTAGATAGATAAAAATAAGATATTATAAGGAGGTTATAAATTTCAATTTCTCAAAAATAAAAAACTTGTTTTTATTTAGATTAGAGGTGAAAAACAATTTATCTTATATTATCCATATTATGCTCATATTCCATGTAATTTTCAAAATACTTGTCAGAATACCAACTTTCTTGATCTTTCAAATAAGAAAATTGTGGTGATCTTGAAACACTTATGTTAACACTTTTCAAGCATTCCAATAAAATGTCAAAAGATTTCTAACAACTTCTTATCTTCTTAATATTTAAGAAAACATATAAATCTTAGCATATATTAATAATCATCATTATTATAATACATAAATTAAAATAAAATAAAAAATATTATTTAGCATTCATTATTAAATAGTATAATTTTTTAAATACAAATTGAGATTTCTCTTGAATATTTTTTTGTATCCCAGTGAGAAATGACCTCAAGTTGACACCAAGGCCAGTAGGCGCCCATGACGGGCCATGCTCTCTTGGTGGTGAAAACCCGACTTGGAGGCACAACAAATGCGCCCACATGAAGGATGGGTTCCAAAGTCCACATAGGGGTAGCATACACGAGTTAGAATGGTTTCCAACCTAGGCACGCCCACATGAAGGCAAGGCGCCAGGCACTGTGTCGGGAGAGACATAGCGGGCACATCATGATAGACGCACCTACCCATCAACATGACATAACATAGGTTGTGTAAGGAAGAGCATGCAAACAACACGACGAAAACATGACTTGGAATACCTCTACCCACGGACACGCCCTCACCCAAGGTGGGGTGCCCAAGTGCCACAATAAGCAATGTGTAGAATCCAAGGCAAACATGGGTGTGATAGGTGAGTTAGGGGGAAACGTGACGTGGAGTGAGAGAATAGTAGTGACAATGGGCAGTAGCGTGGAGCGCACAGTAGGTATAATGCCACGAAAGGGCACAACCAACTAGCAAGGGGCACCAACATGACCCAACGACAGGTCTTCCCAGTGGCACACCCATGTACTAAGGGGCACATCCCAACATGAAGGGGAACCTGCACAAAAATGAAAGGTCAGATCAACACTTAGAGTGGTGATGACCCTATTGAGATGTTAGTGTTGTCATTGTTGGCCATATGGATTAAACATAACACACGCACTGTATTGATGGCTTCTCTTTGAATTGCTTCTCACTCTTGTCTTTAGTATTTCTCCTCTTGCTCCTTGGGACTGCTTCTTGGGTCTAACTCTTCTTGGGATTCTGTCTGCAATATATATATATATTATATATATATATAATATATATAATAATAATATATATATATATATATATATATATTATATTATATATAATATATATATAGATATATAGACAGAATCCCAAGAAGAGTTAGACCCAAGAAGCAGTCCCAAGGAGCATGAGCAAAGAAGAGTGAGAAGCAGTTCAAAGAGAAGCCATCAGGAGCAAAAGGAGAGCCATCAGAAGCCAAGGAAATCCATGGAGGATAAGATCCAAGAGAAGACCGCATATTCCAAAAAGAAAGAGCCAAAAGGAAAAAGTAGTGATATTGGAGGAGAAAAGAGAATGATATTTTAGAATAAATCCAAAGAAGAAACCTATCAAAGAAATATCATATCGATGTTTTTATTGTGTGTCACCACTCATAACTCTGATCTCTAATCTCCAATAAGACCTGATCTCTGACTCCGATCTCCGATGTGAGATATGGACCTTTGATCTTTGATGTGCGATATGGAGCTTCGATCTATGATCTGCTATATGGACCTCTGATATTTGATATGCGATATGGACCCTCAATCTCCGACTTCCAATATGTTGACCCAACTTGATTTAAGTTAACAATTTAATTACTAAATTGCATCCTCCACTTTAACGAAACTTTTGAATGCCACTTCCAATAAGACCCTCTGATTTTTTATTGTCGATATTAGTCGTAGACCCGATTGGTTTTATCACAATGGTTTGAAGGTCTGAAGGTTGGTTCTATATCGCAAGAATTGAAGGTTGTGTCATGTTAAAACTTCCGATACAAATCCCCAATATCCATGTGGTCCCGACGTCTGGGAGTAAAATGATGATTTGGCATGTGGGACCTCCTGACATCCATTATTATATGGTTTCACATTTTTTAAATGTATTCATTTGATTAAAAGCTATGGCCCCTCCTATATTTCTATTATAATATGGTTTCTATAACAATGAAACTATGTTATATTTGGTCGATTATTAACAAAGACCCCTTCTGGCAACTATTTAATATATTTTCAATGTGCCACCTCATGCACAAATCAACCTCTCCTCAAATGAATGTGTCTTTTCATTTAGTGTTGAAACTTGTATAAACAAAAGTCAAATACTTCATTTCAAGTATAGATTTGGTGAAGATGTATCATAGAGAAAACTACCCAGTTCACAACTCGTGAACTAGGAACACCGAGAAGGAATTAAAGAATTAAATTGTTTAGGGATATTTATTCTAGAGCTCAGAAATCGAATTTGTAGAAAACATGTAGCTCAGATCAGGGAACATTTCAGTTTCTGTAAAGCCCATATCTTTGGGACATTTTAGTTTCGGTGGAGAGTAGATTCGTGGGTAGTGCAGTCCTGGTGGAGCCCAGATCTTAATATAAAAGTGTGAAGGATTGTGATCTCTTAAGATTATTGGAGGAGGCTTAGTAATAAAAAGGGTGAATTAATATTCAGACTATCTATGGAGGTGAAATAGCTTAAAGGCTCAGAGTTATAGTCATCAATGAAGCTCAAACTACACATCATATCTACGATTTCTTTAACGACAATCACCTATGTTTATTGGGAGCTCAGACTATACTACGACAAATAGAGAGCTTAGAATTGTGAAAATCCTGCAATAGTAAATAGTTTGAGAGAATCATATTAACAATGTCAATTGTGAAGGTCCTGGACAAACATCCTTTGGAGTTAACTCAAGAGAGATGTCTTGAAAGAAGGATCAAACCAGTTGCTTTGAAGAAACTCATATTACAGTATTATCATTTAGAAACATCTTGCTGTTGAAGCATTGTGAAGACCTCCTTGGAGAGTTCTTAAAGAAGCCCTTGAAGAGGCTTAGAGTAGGTGCAAAACTTGGACTTCCGATTGAATACATCTTGAAGGTCTTTGAGATATTATTGAAAACTATGATGTATTGAAGAAATCATGAGCTGGCTTTGGAGACAATTGTTTGGGTACCATGAAGAGTAGTGGTGACACATTCTAAGAAGACAAGGTCGTCATTGATGAAGTGATTTGGAGGAGGCATTGTTGAAGATAGATAGGGCTCATTGCAGAAGATATTGGGAGCCATAAAGAATCATCAAACTTATCTTGATGAATTGTGGTTGAGGGTTGGAGCCCTAGAGGTAGGAGCCTTATAGGGACAAGGTTGGTGCCTTGGAATATAGGGTTGGAGTCCTGGAGGATAGGAGTCCTCAAGGGACCAGGTTGGAGCTTGTATTTAAGATAGGGTTGGAGCCCTAGAGGATAGGAGTCCTCAAGAGATTAGGTTGGAGCTTGTACCAGAGATAAGCTTGGATCCCTAGAGGTTGGTGTCTCAAACTAATAAGGTTGGAGCCATGGAAAGTCAAAGTGTATGCTTGGTAAACTACAGGTTGGATTTTGGTGGATTGAAGATTGGTTTCTTCATCTAGGGTTGGATACCTACACATTACTATATTGGATTTATTGTAAACAGGATTGGAGTCCTCGTTATCTCTAATTAATAATATTTTTAAAATGAATTATTCATTTTGTGTTCTAACTATAAGTGATCTAATTGGTAAAAATAACAATTGAAAAAGAGATAGTAATTCACCCTCCTCTCAGTATTTCCAATAGGCCCACACTTAACGAATGGGGAGGGATGCATATAAGCAAAGGAGATCGACACTTGGAGGAGGTAGAAAGAAATTTCACACAAGATAAGTAATATCACAATGAATATCACAAAAAGGTAAAAATTTGTGATATCGGAGAAATGTAATGGGTGAGATATCGCATAACCGTAAGGTGCACATCACCGAATTCAAAAACATAGCTAAGGCATGTTGCAAAAGGAGGAGAGTTTTCCCTAGCGAGATGGTTTTGGGGTAGGACCAAGGGTTGGTTTTCTGGGATGTTTTTGGGCACATATCTTGGGGTTTCTGTTGGTAAAGGTTCCAACCTTGGGTTGGGCACACCCTAATTGTGATACTTGGCACTTTTGGCTAATGTGTTGGGTTCATCCAACGATTTCCATTCTTTTATAAATATTGGGAAGAACATCATCTTGGGCATGGATGACCCTTTGTAAATATATTGTAAAATTACTTTTAATTTTAATAGAAGAAAATGGGAGAATTTCTTTGGGAGTGGGCCCCTTTCGTCGCGTATATTGTATTCATATTGTTCTTACAATATCACAAGAATTGTATAATTGTTGAACATTAATGAATTAAGTGAGTTGAAGTTTTATTTCCATTTCATATTGAATAAGAAGATTGAATTGGGAAATTGACTAAGTGTTGAAGTGTAAAGGAGTCAGGAATAATATAGCTTAGATTAGTTGTATAATTGCAACGAAATTATCCTTGGTGTCACACGTCACCCATGATGATCTTAACACATCATAGTAAGGGGACAAGACAGATGGTATTAGAGCCAAGTTTGCATACTTAGGTGTTTTGTAAAGATTGAAGACAATGATGGCATGACGGCTAATGAATCGATATTTTTGGCATAATTGTGAGTTGCTCAACAAGACATTGAACGAAGATTGATAGCATTGTAGGAAAAGCTTTTTGTGACACAGAAGGTCCTTCGTACATTGGCTAGAGAAGGGATATATGAACTGAACAATAGTGAATTATTGTGACTTATGGGAATAGTGGATTATTTATATGAAGGAATAAAGGAGTTGAAAAAATAACAGGGCGTGCTTCATAAGAAGACAATCGAGGGTGACGCACTTGAGAAGGAATTTGTGAAGGAGACTCTTGATAAGAAGGGAGGTGTGCCTGATCAAGTTGAACAGTGTTTTATCAAATAAGTGATAGCTATTGACCATGTTGAGGAAGAATTTACGACGCATGAAGGATAATTTGTTCCAATCGTCATGTGCAATGTAAGTCTTGCGAAAATGGCGCCAAAAGAGGAAGAGTTTGGTGGGACGATGCCTAACACAGTTGAATTAGATTTGGGCATGTCACATTCATTAAAGGAATAAGTTGACTATAGGGACAAGGATGAGGAAGAAAGTGTTGTGACTTTTCCTACGAAAGAGGAAAAACTTGGTGAGATGAAGCTTTCCAAAGTTGGACCAAATTCATGCATATCGTAACCATGGAAGAAAGATGAAGTTATTCATGAAAGTTGTATGAACGTGCAATAGATGATGTTGATGTTTGTAGGATTTATTTGGGTGATATTCAACCTTAATGCATAAGGTGTGAATGCCTGAGACATGGGTGGAATGTGATGAACTTATGTGATGAGTGAGTCTTGCTTAGCCAAATGAAGATTTGGCTAAGTGACTGACATGACTCATGGAAAGAAGAAGGAAGGGCATACCAAAGTGAAGAAGATGATATGATGCATATTTTGGGTCGAATTAAGCTTTGGAGTCTCCTTGGGCCAAGGATAAGTCTTTCAGAAACCTATAATGAGGGAGGCAACAATGATGGAAGGGACTTGCGATGGCGATATGAGGGTAGGATATCTAAGGGCACTAACTAGATAGAAGGCAAGGATTCGATGACTGAATTTATTGTTAACTTTCTGTAAGGGACGAGTTGGGAAATTGAAGTTGTGTGCATCAAGTTGAAGAAGATATGCATGGAAAACTTCATGTAGGGACATCAAGCAAGGGCCCTTGTATAAATTTTCCATATGGGCATCAAGAAGAAGTGCCAAGTGAGGTTTTTGTGAAGGATAGACTTGTCAATGCCACATAAATATGTTTTGGAGGATTCGAGCAACAAGGCCATGGTCATTCTAGAGGAAGAACTGGGAAACCTATAAAATAGTACATGTGACAAAGAGGGCAGAGGCAACATGTGATGGGACTTCAGACAAGTGTGCTTACCTGAAGTGTTGGATGAAGAGGGTTCAAAGGAGCCTACGTCGACTTGAAGGAAGTTACAGTAGATGAATACTTCATGTGATGGTTCTATTGGAGTACCTGGTTAATTAGGGAGATGAGGTCAGCTTTGAGACTTGACTTTGATGCGTTATGGGATACATACCTTGGGCATAGTATGAGATGAGTTTACAAGGAGTGACTTGAAGGATACAATAGAGGCAAGACACCTTAGAGTCGGATGTTGGTTGTAGTGATGAAGATGCCTTGGTGGGAGAACTTAGGCATGGGTTGAGTCCGATGGGACTTAAACATCTTGATGGACATGGGGGTTTTTGGTCTATGACCATGGGTATTATAAGGACGAGACAATGAGGCAAGTGGATTCTTGTCCCTGTGACAATAATGATGTGCAACATATCAAAGACAAGACAGATTTTTCTTCATGGACCAAGATATGGCGTGATGAGTATTGGTTGAAGGATAGATGGGAAGAGTTCATGATCGAAGTTGAATATGTGATAGAGTGCTAGAGAAACAACTGATGATGGCATCAAGAGGTGCATTCTCATGGATTCAGGTCTGATGGTTGGAGTGATCACCAAAATAGTTTGAATCATGGGGTTGCAAAATGCACTGAGATGTGTTGGAGGTGTGTTGGAGTATGGCAACAATAGTCACATGATGATGATATGTGGTAGATTTGGCACGGTATGAGTTGTAACCAAACCATGTAGCTAAGTTGGAGGGAGAATTATTTCATGAGTTGACGCAGTGTGGAGGATTGCGACAAGTTATGAACGATGACCATTCGATCCAGGAGTCTTAACCACATGGAGTTATGAGCCTTAATAAACGTTCATATGATGACGACAAGATGTTCATATAGTAAGAATGATTAACGTTGGATCTAGTGGCACTTTCTGACAGTTGGACTTGGCGATGGAGTTGCTAAGTTGATTTGTTGTCGAGGATGACAACCATTTTGATGTGGGGGAGGATGTAAAGGCCTTGAGTTGGCAGCAAGGCCAACGAGTGCCCATGACAGGCCATGCTTACTTGGTGGTGAAAAAATAACTTGGAGGCATCACTAGCATGCCGATGCAACGAATGTTCCTACATGGAAAAGGGGCATCTAGGTTCACATGGGGGTAGCATGCACAAGTTACAGGGGAACACACCCTAGTCACGCCCACATGAAGGCAGGGCACTAGGCACTATGTTGAGCAAGATATGGCTGGAACGTCATGACGACCACACTCGCCCAACAACATGACATAGCAGAGGACATGTGAGAGAGAGCACATGCACAACAAAATGTTAACATGGCTTGGTATACCCATGCCCACGGGTGTGCCTACACCAAAGGTGGGGCACCCAATTACCGCCACAAGCAAGGTGTAGCAGACAAGGCAAACATGGGTGTGATGGGAGAGTCGAGGGGTAGCTCGACATGGAGTGATTGACATGACAATGACGATGAGAGGTATTGCAGATCACACGGTAAGTGAAGCGATAGGCAGGGGGGCAGCCACCCGACAAGGGGCACCCACACAATCCAACAACAAGTCGGCCCATGGGCACACACACCCAGCAAGGTGCATGCCTGCACAAAAATGAATAGTTGGCTAAAAACTCAGAGGGGTGCTGACCCACACTTAACCAAAGGGCAAGGACACATATAAATATAGGAGCTTGTCACTTGGAGGAGGTGGAAAGAAAGTTCTCACAAAACTAATATCATAGAGCAAATAAAAAAAAGGGTGAAGTCTACAATATTGCAAAAATTAAGTGGTGCAATATCATAGAACTGCGAGGCACACATTGTAGAATTTGGAAATGCAACTAAGGCATGTTGTCGAAGGAGAGCTCGCCCAAGTGAGATGGTTTTTGGGTAGGACTAAGGGTTGGTTTTCTGGGTTGTTTTGGGGCATAGATCTTGGGGTTTCTACTAAGCAAGTTGCCAACCTCAGGTTGGGCAAACCCTGATTGTGAAACTTAGCACTTTTTGCTAGTGCATTGGGTTGGACCAAAGACTTCCAATCTTTTGTAAAGCTTGGCCAACACACGAGTTTGGGCATGGATGTCCCTTTGTAAATCTATTGTAACATTATTTTGAATTTTAATGGAAGTAAAGGGGAGAATTTTTTTGGGAGTTGGCCCCTCCCAACATATATATTGTTTTCATATTGTTTATTATGATATCACAATAATTGTATAACTCTTGAGCATTAATGTAGTAAGTGAATTGATGTTTTATTTCTGTTGAATATTGAATAACAAGGTAGAATTGGAAAATTGACTAAGTGTTGAAGTGTAGAGGAGTTAGGCGTATTTCAGGTTAGAGTTGTTATATAACTGCAATGGAATATCACTTATGTCGCACATCACTCATGGTGATCTTAAGGTATCACAATGTGGAGCTGTCACATAGTGGAACCCAACAACCCTCTTAACACATCACTAACAATAAGCCTCTCGGTGGTCTATGACCTGTCCGCCTCTCCATAAACCGGGTGACAACCTAGGGGATTTGAACCTTGGATCTCTCCATTTTCTCCGAACTCACATTACTTCCATCACTAATTGAGCTACCCCTTGGACTTTCTTTTGAAATATTTATATTTTAATGTCATATATTTAGCATAAAATGTTTAAAAATATCATAATAT